>VCRD01002743.1:4812-78753 GCA_006783055.1 Trinorchestia longiramus
ACAATAATCACAGTAACAGCAGTAACAATACTAACAATAATCACAGTAACAGCAGTAACAATACTAACAATAATCACAGTAACAGTAGTAACAATACTAACAATAATCACAGTAACAGCAGTAACAATACTAACAATAATCACAGTAACAGTAGTAACAATACTAACAATAATCACAGTAACAGCAGTAACAATAATAACAACAATAAGAACAGCAGCAGCGAGTTCAAGAATAAGATGAATATAGGATGCAGCAAGTGATTACCGCGAGACACAATGGCATTATGTTCAATTCACAAATAAAAACATTTTTTATTCGTTTCTCCATTTCGCTTTTTTCAAACCTACGAACGTGTGTGTTCATCCGGCCTCACCCTGTATTTCTCTGCACAGAAAGAAGCTCTGCTAGCAAGCCTAGTGCGTCACCCTCCGTATTGAATGTTAAAGAGTACGTGACCACACAGCGCGTAATTCAATACACGCAACGAGGCGCATACTAATTCAATTATCGAGACCATTTTTACGGAATATGAAATCAGCTGAGGTGTGTCGGCTCTTGTGATCGTGTCGAGTTGCATCGTTATCGATATGTGAGTTTTAAGAGAATATTGATGAATGAATACATATAAATATACATGTGTGGTACTTAGAACAATAATGATTCAGTGACTAGCAGTATATCTTATAAATAGAGTTTTGCGTCAGATGTCTATAGCAGCAAAGTATTCTGAGATAAGAATGTAGGCTCAATAATAAGAAACAATATTTCGGAAAAATGAAAAAAGTTTTGTGATCCTATAAAGTTTAAAGTAATCCTATGAAGTTTAATAGGTTTAATAGGTTCAGAGACGCGTGATATTTCTTTAAAAAAAAGCAATCAGAGAGCTCATACTGAGACAAGTAATTAAAATACTTTAAATAAATAAATAAAATTAATGAGCCTGCCGATAGAGTAAAAATAATCTTGTTTTGTGAACCCACGGCTACCCAAATGAGAGCATTTCTGGCACTGAAACTAATCTCAATTAGTCAACAGAAACTCCTATCTAGGAAATTGTTTTTAACTTCGTAAATATTTATTCAGGAGCAGATAACAGTATGCAATCATACAAAAACTATCGACAACTATCAAAGATATTCATTCTAAAAAGTATCAGCGCGTGCCTATTGAACCATCATTTCAATACTGCAAAAGGCAACCATTTCAGCATTCACCTTCAACTGAAGGACACGATTGCTGTAGACTTCAATCACGGACACTCAGCGACAGCACAGCAACAAACAGTTTTCGACAGACAATTAAGAGAAGCAGTGATGCTCAGTGAACGGTCAATTGCAGCTCAGTGAGCGCGTGTGGTCCACATAAAAACAAACAACAAACACTTCCATTAGTGTAGCAGCGATCAGCTCGAGAATAACACACCACGGTGAAACCTCGCACCCAAAATGACGCGATTCGTGCAGGGAGTTCACTTTTGATGATGTTTAAGTAGAGCTTTGAGTTAACAACAAATCTAGACCTAGTTTACCTTGTTTAATCAATCAATTTTCTCAACTGCGTTGTGTACACGTATATCCAAATGTCGAAAATTTTCAGTGATTAATTTTAATAATAGGGTTCTGAAAACGATACATCTGTGTTAATTCAGTTAAAAAAATGTAAATAGTATAACCGTCGTAGGAAAACAAGCTGAAACTGAGGTGTTCGTGCAGTACTCAAAGTGTTCAAGTATACATAGAAGAAGTTCATGGTGAGCGTAGACCAGGACGAAAACACATTAATAATTAATTACCTTGTGTCTTCCATCTGCATAGGAAAATATCAACGACAAACGCCTCGCCAAAATAATACGCATTAGGATAATGTCAGACTTTCAAATGTTACGATGACGTGACCAACAAGGCGCCAAGAAGCATTTTCACATTTCTTTATTGACTAATTTCAATGGTTAACTCATTTTCCAAATAAATTTCCCTAAAGAAACGTTTACTTTTGAAAACAACTGAAACTTTTCGACAAGGGTGAAACTGTTTATTTATTCTTGAACATATATTTACCAACTGACCGTGATAAGAAGAAGAATGGGGTAAAATTCTCGCTCGTCAATGAGTTACTGAAGATGTTCCAGGTGCAGGTTAGATTCAGAGAGAACTTAATGAAAAATACAAGCATTAATCTGTACACACAATCAGTTAAACAATAACACTTATCTTAATTTTTCCCGAGGAAAAACACGGTAGAAAATTTAAAAAGGACACTTAATAGTTCTTAATTTTCACGGTATTTGCACTCGTACTTTGTTTTGGATACCGTTAAATGTTTTTTTACTCTGTATGATCAAATAATGAATGATAGCTAAAATAAGAAGATAAATTTTAGCTTTCAGACCGATGAACATCAATATCCTCGAACTGTCTCTCGTACCCAAATTAAAGAAACAAATTTCCGTTCAAAGGAGTTCGTCAACACAAGTCTATTGATATCTAAACCACCACAAATGATACACATGGCACACTCGTTTGTTCTTCACACTCGTACAAGGAAACATACGTTAACATTTCCTCACCTGCGCAAATGAATGCACAATTTTCCTAGTACATACATAGTTCATTACCATTACTTTCTCTTTTTAAGAAAAAGAGAAATACCATTTTTGAAGATGTTCCCAGCACTGACTGAGAAACTGAATTTATAGTATGTGTACAAAGAAAAATTTTCCGTACTAAGAACTCAAAGACAAGACCTTCCTTTGCTTGAGAATTACTTTCGATTACAGCCTCGTACTATAGGCAACGATCAAAATTATAAGTCTGGGATTTCTAAGTCATTTTAGTTTTCTTATAAGAAATTTTGAATTGATCCGAGCTTCGTGCATTCAGAGTGGACATTTATAATCGAGAGAGAATCATTTTATAACACAGCGACAGTATTAGACAAGGATATTGCATTATAAAAAGCGTTTAGCTACCAAGTTTGAGAACGCGAGACCCTCCAACTCCAAACAATTCACAGCCCCCAAAATGTGGATGAACTAAATTTTTCCCTCACAAGAGGCAAGATGAACTAAAAATCGTGACATCAGGTAATAAAATAATAAAAAATCTTGTGTATTTCACCGTAGGAAAGTAAATTCATTAGAAAAAATTCCTTTTCCAATGAAACTAATTATATACAAAAGAAAATATTTTTTAACAAGCAATATTTATGCACTAAAAACCATGTAAATTGTGTATTGTCCTGTATATTCACAACACAATCCTTTCTCGCTGTAAGAAATGATGACTAAATTACCGATATAAAATCATCGCACAAACCCCATGAATAATTTTTTTTATACCTGTTGCAGCACTCTAATCTCAGAACATCTCTTCGCCTATTAAACTTCCCGAGGCAATTGCAATGGTTACACGACCATTATGAAATAGCATTGGGCAAGCTTGCAGCAATCAAGGATCTGAGGTACAGGCAAGATGCAATCAAAGTCCCAAACAATTTGGAATCCAAACTTTTCTGCGGCGACTGCCAGAGTTGCAAGCGACGCAAGCCCTAGGATGTGTTCTTACAGGGCATCCAGCCTCTTTGAACTGTCCTCTTTTGTTCCATCAGCCAGGGCATGCAATTTTCCATACGGCAGGCAATTTTTTTTCAGAAAATAGAGAAAGCGATGGCCGTAAAAATTGATACAAATAGAAAACTTGATTGAGGAAGAAGCGCAAATGCAATTCCAACCTAATACGTCGTTTACTGTTACATGTCAGTATATGTATAAGTATCGATCAGTTATATGGTTTTATATGAATTTATGTATAACTATCGATGAGTACAATTAAGATATAAGTAGCAGTGCATGCTTTTATTGGCGACTAGATAATGTAAAAAGTTATTTATGTCATTAGAACAACAGATATTCTAAGAACAGTCTGGTGCCGACTAGAAATAATTATTCTGTGTTATAAAATTAAGAACAAATAAGGTTTTAAAAATTAAAAAAACAGTTAAAGAATTAATGAACTCCTACAAAGAGTGCTGAAAAACTTCAAAAAAGCATCGCAACAGTTGGGGGTATTAAATTTAATTGCATAGCATTAAATTTGCATTGCATCGCATGAAATTTAATTTCATCGGATTAAATTTGCATTACATCGCATTAAATTTAATTGCATCGCATTATATTTAAAAGTGGTGCACCATGCAAGATGTGGTAGTCATTTTTTAGAACAGAGTAGAACATCATTTATATTAATATAAATTAAAGTGATAGCTTGCTCCAGCTTTCAAATGTATCGTAGGTGCTGTATTATAAATAACAAATCTAGAACACAGACAAGTAATAAACACACTGCAAACTTTTGTCTGATTACTGAAGATTTACACGTCAAAGATAAAACAAATATTAAATTTTAATAATCACAAAAACGCACAATTAAATGATAAAAATAGTTAGAAGGGACAATGAGCAAAATACGTACAAACCCAAACAACTAGTAAATTTTAACAGAAACAGTGAACAAATTTTAACATTAGATCCAGACATGTAAAGATTAAAACCAAAAAAGTTTTTATAACACAAGTGTACTTCAAGAGCTTTATTCTTCCGAGAATGATTTAACTTTGCGTTTCAAATTCCCTTTTTCTGTGCATATTTGAATTTATAAATAAAGTTTCTTTTCATTAATATTATTTTAAAATGCTTCTGACCAAATTTATCATGTCCCTGAAAAAGAATCAGGAACTTGTTTCGCAACAATAGACGCATGAACATAAAGTATCGAGGACTTCAAACTCAGTTCAATACGAACTGAACTCCACACAACAGTCCTGGCCCTCGCCCAAGCTGTACGTCACCGTCTACCCACACTCGAACAGTACGTGTGTACGGGGGTACGAGTATACGTGCGTACGGAGGTACGAGTATACGTGTGTACGAAAGCACGTGTATGCGTGTGTACGAAAGCACGTGTATACGAAATTGCGAGTATATGTGCGTACGAGAGTACGCGTGTACGGGGGTACGAGTATACATGTGTACGAAAGCACGTGTATATGAAATTGCGAGTATATGTGCGTACGAAAGTAAGTGTGTACGAAATTGCGAGTATATGTGTGTACGAAAGTAAGTGTGTACGAAATTGCGAGTATATGTGTGTACGAAAGTACGTGTGTACGAGAGTACGAGTATACTTGTGTACGAAAGCACGTGTATACGAAATTGCGAGTATACTCGTATGTGTGTACAAGAGTACGTGTGTACGAGAGTACGTGTGTACGAGAGTACGTATGTACAAAAGTACGAGTATACGTGTGTACGAAAGTACGTGCGTACAGGGGTACGAATATACGTGTGTATGTATGTATATAAATGAGTATGTGTGTACGAAAATACGAAAGCACGAGAGTACGTGTCTACTGGGATACAATTATACGTGTGTACGGGGGTACGAATATAGTACGTGTTTACGTCTGTATCTGTGTACAAGAGTACGAGTACGCACACTATACACAGACTTCGTTGACGACACACGCAATGTCCTAACCGGGAGCAAAAAATAGATCAGCTGCAAGTGAAGCCGTGAACATTTTCTAGAACAGCCGAGCAGGTAGAGTCATCCAATGCAGTCCTGACTCAGGCTCACCAGCAAGCATCACTAGAAAAAATTTGCTACTTGTGTTCCGTGAGCAGCGGTGAGCGGAAGCAGTTCAGTTCGAAGACACAATCTGTGACCATACATACAGTAGGTGTTTTTTCTGATATCGTGACCCGATTGCAATTCTGCAAAAGTTAACACGACGTTGATCGAAAATGTTATACAGTACATAATGAACAAGTTAGTACTGCATAATTATAATAAGAAGATGAGAACAGAAAGAACTCGATCCAAATATACGCTCGTGAATTTATTTGAAAAATGTTGAAGTTGTTACGGGTATATGGCAGGTATTACCACATTGACAAGTTACTAAATGAATAAGCTACAAATAAATGCTATAAAATATTGAATCAAAAACTTCGAGGCGGGGGATTTTTCAAATAACTAGAACGTTTCATAAGAAATTTAAACCGTCCAAGACAGAGCTAATCGAGCTCTGCACTCAGCCGTGAGAATGTGTTTAGCTTCTTATAGTGCTACCTTAGCTACGGATGGATGTCAATAACACACCCATTGTTAAAACTACGTCCTGTTGTGAAGAAAATCTACGCAAAGTGACGGACGCCATGCGAAAATAACCAAGCAAACGCAGACTAATGGTGAGGCGTTATCCTCGATCTCTCATCAATGGGAATTTACAAAGGAACTTTTTTCGACGAGTAATAGAGTGTCAAGAGTATTGACTTTCTTCTTAGAGTTAATGGGATAACAATTTCCGAACGAGCACGAGAAATAATATTGAATGTTCCGTGGTACACTTTATGCTTCCAAAACGTGTAACATAATTTTCAAACAAGTAGTACAATAACGTAATTCCAACTGAACCCTTTCTCCCTAAAGATGTGCTCATCAACACTCTCCTAGAAGTTTTTGTTACTCAGTATATTTATTTAGACGTCTTTGATACGTCTTTTTCGAGAAGTATAGCAGATACCAAAGAACGTGATCAAAACTATAAAAACAATACGTGGATTATTTTACAGGGAGTTCAGGTGTCATAACTACCTCCCGCAGAAAATCAGAGTCATCTCTCTAATGAATTTGATTGCTGCATATTTTTCATAGGGTCACAGATACGGAGCAAACCATGTCTAGTATTTATATATGTAAAAGATACATGAGATAGATCCCTTGAAAGTGCTGGATGCGCAAAGTCCCTCCCGAGATAAATATTTACAGATATTAAGTTGTAAATAAATAAACCTGTGTTATATGTATGAAATAAATCTGTTATAACTGCTGAGTAAACAACGTATTAAATTTAAGCACTCGATAGCAGTGACAATGCTTTGAGAATAACAATAAACACTCAATACACATGCAGGCTCATGTGTTGACGCCGTGCAAATGTGCAAGCAATGCGCACAGATATTCAAAATAAGAGTGTTTATGCGCAGTACAATTTATAATAGGGATGTCAAAGCGCAGTGAAATATATAAAAGGGATGTCTACCTAAATTTCGCTTTGAAGTTTTCTCTAACTGAGTTCATGCTGGTATGCTCATAGCCAGTCAAGTCAGTTCTCAGCTCAGCATGCAATGGATGAAAGATAAAAACGCATTTGAAAATATTATCAATTTCTCTGTGCATCAAATTTACAACAAGAAATTACTTAGATGCGATGTTGATAATTATTCTCCAACCACTGAAAAGCTCAAGATTTCCTGGTTAAGTAAATATTTGAGATGGAACTCTCGTGAAAAGCGTAAAAATAGCAAAAAAGAGCTAATATGACCGAGAAAATAAGAAAATAAGAACCCCATAACGACTTTTTACCCAGCAAAGCCGGGCGGATTCTGGCATCGAGCCTGGTCATGTTTCCTCGTTTCAGTAAACTCCTTTTTTTTTTGCGTGAGCTTTTTAATATTTTGAAGGGGCGCGAGGCTCTGGCTGCAGATATGGCAGGAAATGAATGCCCAGCCTCGACCATTGAAGAGAATCCAAGGTACCCAAAAAGCGAAGGCTCAGGCCCTGCTTCATTTACATACATTATCGGGCGAGGCAGAAGCTAGGTCTAAGGAAGGCCTGAGGCATCAGGTCTAATTTGATGCCATGTTCTGAATGCCCATTCACGACGGCAAGAATACAGGCATGAAGTCGCTGCACAGTGAGACTTTCTCGACCACTTTATGATTCACTTGCATTGATCAGAGCGTAGTGACCGAAAATACTGGCTCTGAACACGGCTCCATTGCTAGTCTCAATCCTTGTCCGAACACGGCAGCAGGTTTTGTGGAAAAAGAAGCTCGTACAGAGCGCGTGGGATCCTACACATGTTTCGGTGATCCTCAACACGCCACGCTTTTATGCCCGAATTTTTCACAGCAACAGAAAATAAATTTTCTTGTGCGCCACGAAAGCCCCAACTAAGCCTCAAGTCAGCGTCGCTCGTCCGATGCCACCGAAGAGAAAAACAACAAATAAAAAATGTATACAGTAAAACCCTTGCTGAAAATCTACCATAAAATGCTCCTTCAAAATGAATTTCAACTCTGCAATAAGTACAATGTACTACATTCTAAAAACTAACAAGCAATAATATAATTGAGCAATAAGGCAGTTTATATTCATCGAATATATATGTAAAAATGTAAGGTTTAGAGTAAGTGTTGTCATATTCTATCAAAAAATTATCTTAAAGGCACATTAATTATGATGATATGATAATAGGATACGAGAGTTGGACTACATTATTATTGCATGGATAATTGAAACCACTCTTATGGTTCAATCAATGCACCCATAACATAAAATCACAGAAGAGACTAAGTACAAACTGCACGCACAAGGGCAAAATATTCTCGGGATGGCAAACCCGGTAAAAGCAGCGAAAGCATCGAAAAGAGACGAGATGGCGAATTAAGAAGAAAAAGACAGAAATAAAGACACCTTAAAAAAGTGTGTTACACTGCACGTAGACCTTTTTCTTCAGCATTCACCTCCTAATGAGAAGAAGAGAAGAAAAAGAAGCACAATGTCTACGGAACATCCATGTAACAGATTTTTGCAACAAATCTCAATCTAACCTAACCTAACATACAGCATACTGACAAGTACAAACAGTGATGAACTTTGCCGTGAGACCAGTTAAAGAATCTTACCCATCCTCTCAGAGCTGGCTGCGTCCTCCGAATACCTTGGAGGACATTCCCTTTCAGCGCATATCCTGATAAGGAAAATATATCGAAGTCCCAGTAACGTTTGTTTATCAAAGTTCACCACAATGGAATATCTTTCTGCATGAAATGATCGTGGCCAGAAAGGAATAAAAATAAGAAGATGCTTTACAAGATGTTCCCTGCGAAGGAAGGAGGTCGGTAGTTGCGGAAACATATTACGTGTTCCTTCAAAGTGTTTTCCGCAAGAATAATATTGTTGGTCTGCAGAAGCTCTTGCTTTCCGGGCCGAGGCAGTAGAGATTTGCAAGCAGCCGACGGTCTAGACCACTTATTTTAGGCTTCCTATGCCATGCTTTACTTTAGAGACACATTGAACGCATGAGTCCAGGCCAAGGACTACTATAAACTATAGTAGTAGTCCTTGGTCCAGGCACATGATAAGACCAATGCACTGCAGATATACTAAGAAATAGGACTAGCAGGGTTTGAACATTATTAGTTAAATTTATAATGAATGCTGATAAAAACTGTTTTATTATACAATGAAATTCAGTGTATGATAAATACCGAAAATTATAGTTAAAAAAACACCGCATAGAAACGACGCTCAGAGTTACTAAATGAACATCATTCCACGGACAGACAAAAACAAAATTAAAGAAAATACGAACAACCAGTCGAATACAGAGTACAAATATTGTGTTCAGTGCATTGCTGTCGATATGGACAAACACTAGCATTTGTAAAATTTTCAGTTTTTGAAGTCGAAGCCTAATGAATGGCGAAGAAAATGGTTTATTCAATCCAAAACATTCTACAAATTACGTTGGATTACTATTATAGTATCACAATCTGAGCAGCTGCTCTCAGAGACTATCTTTTAACTACGATCAACCAACGTACGAGTGGTATTACACCAGAAAGCAGAATTGAAAACTCTGGTGTCATGAAACCGTTTCCATGAACGATCCAGAAGTAGAGGCAATTAGAAGACCATTAGTGCAGAAACTTCTAGATTATATAATAGTGTTTCTAATTACAGTGCAGAAACTACTGAATTACATAATCTTTGCCACACAGCAGACCAGTGCTAAAATTCTCTTCTCTAAACGGGTCGTCAGCAACCGAGAACAAAGCAAAGCTAGACATCCAAGCAGCTAAGACGAATTGAGAACAGTTTAAAATGTCTGATTGGATATTAATGAATAAAATTGAGTACACACATTCAGTGCAATGGTTGGCTGTTTAGCGTCTTCAGTTGGCGTTTCAGTTGTTTTTGTGGGGATAAATGCCAGAAAGCTATACATTTTAATAAGATGATGATGATGCAGTAATAAGTACATTTTTTATAAATTTATGTTGTTTATACATGTCAGTCGATATCACGATAAGTTTCTTAAATTTTATTCTCCGTAAACTATGCCACATAGAAGTAAACTGCTTCATACAAATTTGACTATTAATCAAGAGATTCACTGACAGGCAATTGAGAACCGAAAATAAGTGATCAAAAAGTATTACATCGCCCACGTCTCTTTCTATGACAAAAGCTGGAGTCACGTCACAACACAGAAGCTTCAAAAGCCTCAGCCATTACCAGATGATCTCCCGCTAGACGTCGCCCGACTTGGAGGAAAGTACGCCCATTTGGAGCAGCTTGAGTTGTTGTGTACCGCTTGTGGAGATGCGGCAGCCTTAAGTCATCACTCTCGACGGAAAAAAACAAAACACTTCACTGAAGAAGAAAACAAAAAGTTTTCTTTCACTAGAGTAGAAAAAAGTGCAATTATTTACTCTCGATTGAAAACGTTTTCGTAATATGAGATGTTTACTGAACAAATTAACAAGAACATAAGATCTGTATTATTTTTTGCCCTTCAAAAGTGTACAGAAGTAAACTGCTCATGAAAATAAAAGTTTGACTCGTGAAAACATACGTGTGAACTAACATTCAATTCAATTAAAAATCTACATACCCAATTTAAAGCATAACATTGTATAGATGTGCGAGTATACTCCCGTTGGCTAATTTAATGTGATTTATTGTGCAATGCGTGCTTTAATGCTTTAAAAATCAAACTTATTTAGTATTGTAAACTAGGGAAGGAAGTCGTCTGGTCGGTACGCCGGCCAGACGTAGCCAAGAAATTGTGAAAAAAATCAAGTGGCCAATTTGAATATGTAACTGAATCCACAACTGCCTCCGTAACCAGGGTCTATGATTCTCAGACTATCAGCTGTGAGCAACGCCAAGCAATTAAGGCAACTTAACGTATACGTGGGCATTATGAATGTACCATCATATTTCAAGAGAAGTTGTAGAATTTGACTTAAACTCAAATATGTAATACGTAGTCTCTGGGTAGCGTTGAAGTTCAAGATCTTCATACAGTCTTTTCTAGAGGATAAAAATATTAAAAACACCAACGAGTTTCACTTCTTGTCGGAATTTATTACACACACACCCATTTACAAAAATAACCGTCATTTTCACAATTTTACACAACATTCAACAGAGATATTAAGTAACTCATATTAATAAGCTCTTAAGTGGACTTCCACTGAGAACTCACTGGAAACATGGAATGAATTACAGTAGCAAACCCTAGAAATAAGCTTGAACTCGCTAAGCTTAGTTGAGAAGTGTCAGTTAGGGACCCTCCACACACGCAGCAGGCGCCGGGGCGACGGAGCGAGTGGGAAAAGTTGGAGCTACGGCACCTTCATCTGAGCGAGAAACTTGAGAACTTGAGAATATCTGTCTACCAAACTTGAGTAACTATCTCACTCTAGAGTTTACGCAGGAAATTATGGCGTAGAAGAGTCCATGACTTGCGTTGAAAACGTGCTTAGGATTCAAAGTATAATACTTAAGAATACTTAAAGGCTCGTGCTATGGAGCTGGAATATTCCATAAGTTCACGTAAATCACTTGAACGGAATAACGTATTTTGGTGCACATGGCAACGAATCCTGAAAACAGAACTAAATTAGACTTCAATATATGAATTTCAAATATTGAATATACGTATATTTTTTATTAACATACAGCAAATGAAGAATAAATTCGTTTCCTTTTTTAGTCGTGCAAATTTTTTAGGACAATAGCTTTCATGTTCCCAGTAAAAGAGTAGTGAAACTTCAGCTCCTAGCAATTCCCAAATGTTTAGTAAAGGAACTTCAAACAATATTTTCGAGTCAAGGTTATACGAAAAAACGTCCTTATATGCAATGCATTTAAAACCATGAGAGGTTCATATTTTTCAGTTGTTCGTTCTCGAATACAAAACCAGAAAATAAAATGAACAGTTGCAAAAAAAGTGAAATGCAAAATAAGCATCCGTACAGCAAGGTGAGTAAAATGGTTACACAAATTTCTTAACGTCTTGCTAGAAGTAAAAAAATTCAACAAATGGCTTAACATTTCCTGTGAAAAGACAAATTTCAGAGACTGCTGCAAGGGAGAGAGACGGAAGACCTCGTTATGTCCTGACATGCTGAAGTTCTAAGATCAGGACTTCCAGGAAAATAATGGCCGTGGTAGCTGGAGTTTGTTACTAACGACACTGACCTGCATCTGGCACAATCTGTGGTAAAAAAATGCTTTCTCTTTCATTATTCCATGTTTTTCCAATGTAGCAATTATATGAAAGTAAGTAATGACATGACATTTCCAGTTTTTTCACTTTTATTTATATTGCAAATTGAACTAGTCATTTTGAAAATGAGTTTAAAAGGTAGCTAATCCCGAAATAATTAAATGAAGACCTTTATCCTGACCATACTCGATATAAAAAGCCCAAGTAAAAGCAACTCGAAAGCTTTTTTCACCAGACAAAAAGCTCGTATAAAGAGAAACGAATTTAAAAAATTCAGTAATGAATTATCAATTTTATTCACTATATCTTACAAAATATGATCCCCATCTGAAACTTCAAAAAGAACGCGATACTTTCATTTCTCTAGCTACAACATTTCAATAATACTACGGTAGTGATTTACTAAAGGCTCCAGAGTCTAGTAGAATAGAATAGAATAGACTGAGGCGATAGGAACGAGCTCTTTGGCCCATTCTTGGGTTGATACCCAAGCCCCATGCCGTAATTCTAGCCAAGCGATGGTCATACATACACAAACTGACCACCGCGGCAGCAGGTCTCGAACCCGGGTCTTCTCGTATCGCAAGCGAGTTCGCTCACCAGTCGACCAAGCTGGTGGAAGGGGAGTACTGCTTCCGAGCTACAAAACTCTCTTTCAAAAGGACATTCTTCGTTATCGTGTTCGGCTTAATATGCTCCCTGTATACTTTGTATGGAAAATCTTCAGCTTTTTTACGTTACTGATAACACTTTAAGCTTTGAAGATCATATAAGCCAGTTGAGAACGGCTTCTTGCCGTCTAATGTGCTCAAAAAATCTAATCTAATCCGCGAATATCCAATTTATTTGACTTTTATCCAACCTCACATTTATCCAACCAATTTTACTTATATACAACCTCATATCCAAATATATCCAATGTACCTAACTTATATCTATCCTTATAATCAATATGTATCCAATCTTATATCTCTATTGGTCTAACATATTTGACTTATAACCAACTTAGTATCCTTATACTTCTAACCTGTTTGACTTGCTCTGGTACGCAATGAAGGTTAGGTAAAGACTAGAACGTTCGTCTTCACAACAGAGGTCACAAATCACAAAATAAACTCTCTAGTTTTGTCACACAAATTCACATCATTCAAGGCCCTAAAAAAATAAGAATAACTCACCTGCTGCCATAACTTGCGACGCTCGATCCTCTCTTTGGACATATTGTCCTTGCGCAGTCCAGAAGATTATCAAGGTAATGCAACATAAGAACAAGCAATGATCATACTGATAGAAAACGATATTATGCTTACACTATCAAACTTCTAAACTTCGAAAAGTTTCTCGCCATTTATTTCACTTCACAGTATCGTTAAGCTGGTCTTCAATCACTTTGATTCTGAATTGCACAAGATTCTTTTAAAGCTGTTCAAACTGTTCACATGTAATACAGCTATGCGCTTTCTTATGAATTTTTCTTGAACTCTCGAATTAATACATTGTAACTTATTGATAGACGATGAATTACTGAAGTGGTTACAGAAACATGATTGATAAATCAATTTTGTTCAAGTAGCAAGAAATAAATGAAGAACACCATAAACTTCTGAAAAATAAAGCTTAAAATCAGCTCATAAACATTTGCATGAGAAGCATACAGTGGTGCATGATCCACGTATACGAGTACCTTAGATTTGCTTGTTATACACACAAATTCAAAGCTCCAAAAAGAGCTTACACACTCGTGCATCCTACTTAAATAAAAGCAAACTCGAGAGCTTCATTGAAGGTTTCACGAGCGTAAAAACCACGAACAGAAAAACTGAGGACAAAAAGTGCTTTTGTCTTTTCAATTAATTATTTAATGCAGGTATAAATCACTGGACAAGAAAAAGTAAAATATCATACTTCACCCGATGTTCTGCTTTCTTTCATAAGCTTTTTTAATTTAAAAATGTTAAGGGAAAAACCCATTCAGCTAGAAATTTTAAATTTTGTTAAGCATTATGATGTATAATCGTTTCTTATTAAAACTATGCACACAGCTTTTAATGATTTTCTACCTCCTCTTCTCGAGAATGACCTACACAATGATGATTTTTCTTCTCGAAAATGACTTACACAATGATAATTTCTCTTCTCGAAAATGACTTACACAATGATAATTTCTCTTCTCGAAAATGACTTACACAATGATAATTTCTCTTCTCGAAAATGACTTACACAATGATAATTTCTCTTCTCGAAAATGACTTACACAATGATAATTTCTCTTCTCGAAAATAATCAACACAATGATTGCTAATCTCCAGAATCACCAACAAAATGATAACTTCTCACCGCTAGAATGACCAACATAAACAATGATGCACACACTAAAATCTCCTCGTTCGTAGTTCGGTCATCTTTTCGTAGCGCAGTTCATTCGAGCCTCTGACCATTGAAGCTTTAACAGCAGGACAAAAGAACAGCAAGTGAGGGCTAGAACACAAGTCTCGTTCATGCGCATATTTGCCCCTCCACTGAATCTTCAAGGCAAGCGGCCCCAATGAAGTACAGAGGACGGTAAGAGGATCCAACACATTGTATGTTTAATAAACGTAACATAGAATAACGAACGAAAAATATGTCGTTTGGAAACGATAATACGAAATGGATAACGAAAATGAAAAATTTACATTGAATGTTTATTTTGAAAATAAAAACACTGTTTTCGTTTTTTAGTCTACTTTCTTTTATTTAAATTACGAATGTCGGATCATTTTGTCTAACTTTGTATATGAATGAAAAATTTATGTATCGATTGTTTTACAAAATTTCGAATATATTCATATTTATTTGATATTGACTAACTTTTTGTAAATCCCATCAAAGCTTCTAAACCCAACTTTTTGATATAGAACTTGGATTATTTTGATGGTTCGCAAAAATTCAAACTGTTAGAAAACAAAAACAAAGTACAAAATTTAAACTGTATTCAAACTTACGAACTGAACCTAATTCAGTTATGGTACACTAGCCATCAAAAGCTACAGAATTATCAGCTCCCCTCGTCAAAAAAATGGAAATTAACGTTCAATACAAATCGGCTACAGGCGCAATGCACCTTTAGTTCAAAAATACAACAAGTTTTCGATTGAGCCAAATTAACGACTTGGATCATGAAAGAATAAAAAATGTACGTCGATGAAAGTGGTGTTGTAATAAACTGATGGCAGTCGCCTGCGCAATCGAAACAATTGCCTTGTGTCCCTCAAGGGACGAGCATATTGAACCAATTCCCTGAGAAAAAGAGCAGCCAGATCAAACGCGTTGCACTTAACAGACAAAGGGAAATGCTGACACGTAATAATGTCTAAGCAAAGCAAGTGACTGCATCGTAATACTTAAGCACGTGTTTTGAACACGTTTATGTAGTGCGTCACTGCAGTAATGTGTTTTGAACACGTTTATGTAGAGCGTCATTACAGGAATGTGTTTTGAACACGTTTATGTAGAGCGTCATTACAGGAATGTGTTTTGAACACGTTTATGTAGTGCGTTATAACAGTGCATAGTGTGTTTTGAACATTCTTTTTGTAGTTAAGAGCCTCATTACCATTGAACTATGTTCGTAGAATAACGGTTATATATATATATATATATATATATATATATATATATATATATATATATATATATATATATATATATATATATATATACATATATATCATACAATATCTCTCATACAAAGTACTAGCCCTTACTTGTACGAAACCATTCAGAAGCCGTACGAGTTTCAGTCATTATTAACCAAAGTCGTTCAAAACTTTTCATGAAATACATTTTAGAAAATGCTACTAAAAATTGACACAGTTAAAGTACATAATGAACAAATACTCAATGTAATGAGTGGCTAACAAAAAATAATTGCTAAAAAATAATGCCACAAGCGGCAAAGGAACTTAGAGTTCCAAATGGGATGAATCATTATCAAAGTTCCTTCACATAAACGTCAGGAATTTTCAACTCAAATATTGTGGAAAATATAACATGGCACAACGAAACACTTTTAAAACTTACCAACGCAATTTTTGCCAGAAAATAAAATGATAAACTAAACCTACAAATAAACAAAAACTTGATAAAACTTTATAAAATCAAGTACATTGAATTCTATCCTTATAGAAAAATCTCATTTTCTTAAATCGCAACATATTTCACCAATTTAAAGAACCTACACGTGAAGTGAAAAACAATATAAAGAGTGCGTATTCAATGAGACTTTGTCCGAAATTTGACAAAACGCAACAAACGTAATTCAAACAACTTTAGAAGTTACTTTTCCCGACAGACAAAGATTTCTAAAATATATTTGCGCCCTAAATGCCGAGAAACTGAACTCAAACGTTTCCTGTAAAAGTTTCTAGAAGCAGTGTTGGGAGTATTTTCAGTCGCTTGGATTTGGTAATGAAATTGACAGCCAGAGTACGACACTCCGGCTGCAAGCTAGCATCCCGGCCTGCTGTTCCCAAAACATTTCTGTCTCGCATCCACCGGGGCCAAACAAATCCAACCCAGCGTGTGATCAGCTTTAAAATGACATCTGCGGGCAAACTGTCCCGGACACTTGCAGCATCTTCAGACTAGACGTGGTCTACAATGTGATACTACTAACTCAAATTATCAAGATCAAAACTTGGTAAAAGGGAAATAGTGTTTGATCTATAATTGTGAAGGCAGTACCAAAAATCTCTAAGAAACGTCGTTCATGTCAATTAGTGGTTGCAATTACATATACACAGTTTCATTAACATTTTCGGTTTGCATAAAAATTTGCCGTCTTCATGCCTCGTTTGAGAGTAAATGAATAATTTCGTACTGCCAAAGCGACATTTTAATTATAATATAATGTTAGAGAACACCAATGAAAACACGTATAGAGAATACGTACTTAGTTATCTGCACATCATTATCAATATTGGTATAAAAAATGTCGAAACTTGAATAAAATTCCAACAATCAAGGTAAAAATAAGGGGCTCAGTTATGGAGAGCAGTGAATAGAGCACGATCAATAGACCTCATAATTACTTTGAATAGGCTTTAGTAAAGCAGCCCCTCACAGGCAACGTTAACACGAACTTAACCTGTTAATGGTCACCGATCACTCGACAATAATAATACTATTATCATATTACAATTGTAATATGGCAGTAATAACAACGCTAATTGAAGTAATAAACATTATAACATCATATGATGTTAACGCCGTTGTGGTACCGTCGCGCATCTACATCATGTGGTGTAAGTTGCCGGTAGAATGCAACTCGTACAAACATCATATGATGTAAATAACGTTTAACAGGTTAATAAAATAAATAAATCTGTGTTCACCTGATTTTACGAACTCATAAAACCCAAGTGGTGTCATGGTTAGCACTATTACTAGCTGGTTAGCACTGTTACTAGCTAATTAGTACTATTACTAGCTGGTTATTACTATTACTAGCTGATTAGCACTATTACTAGCTGGTTAGCACTATTACTAGCTGGTTAGCACTATTACTAGCTGGTTAGTACTATTACTAGCTGGTTAGCACTATTACTAGCTGGTTAGCACTATTACTAGCTGGTTAGCACTATTACTAGCTGGTTAGTACTATTACTAGCTGGTTAGTACTATTACTAGCTGGTTAGCACTATTACTAGTGGTTAGCACTATTACTAGCAGGTTAGCACTATTACTAGTGGTTAGCAACTCACAAAATATATGCTTATTTACTAATAAAGTAATGCTCTTGAGCATCCAAATTATTCTGTTAAGAAGTACACTTTGGTGTTATCGTTGCAGCTTCACTGACGCAAGACCCTCTGTTGAGTATGAGCACTCACAGTTTATGTTAATTTCAATGTGAATCTTAACGTGAAAGTTAATTTGAACATTAATCTTGATGTTAATGTTGCACAGGCAAATCTGCAAAGATTTTTACACGATTCAGTAAGTACTGACTAGGAAAATTTAACTAATTTCAATGAAACTCTGTAGTTCGTTGTCAGACTCTTTACACTGTAGTCTACTGAACAGTGAGTGTTCTATTCAGGCTTCAATCTTAACTTTCTAGACAGTACAGCATAGCAGAACTAAGACGTTCATGCATCACGGATTCAAGAAATCGCTTCAACATGGTAGCGCAGTTGAAATTTAACGCATTTGTAACTTTTATTGCACGTTATTCTTGATACAAAATGACATAGTTGAATACACGGTAGGAGATCAAAAAAAGGTGAACTAAAGTTCAGCGATGAATTTTCAGCACTAGAAAATAACACACTCGCATTTCATGAAAGAAGTACTGTACCTGACCAGACTGCATTGACGACTGTAGTCAAATTAAAATAACGTACGAGCTTCTAAAAGAAACAGAGCATCAAGAAAATAAAATGACGACTATTTACTAGGTCTCGTATTTTTCAAAAATAATAAATAAGGTGGAAGACAAAAAGACTTGCATAACACAAAAGTTTAACTCACAACAGTTTCCATTAATAAACCCTCATGGGCTGAGAGCATGTCTCTATCAGAACCCTGAAGTGCTTGATGTAAACTTACGCGCCTCCATGAAGAGACTATGGAGGGAGTTCATATTAATTAGAAACTGACGGATTTCTACGAAGAGACTATGGAGGGAGTTCATATTAATTAGAAACTGACGGATTTCTACGAAGAGACTATGGAGGGAGTTCATATTAATTAGAAACTGACGGATTTCTACGAAGAGACTATGGAGGGAGTTCATATTATTTAGAAACTAACGGATCTCCATGAAAAGACTATGGAGGGAGTTAATAATAATTAGAAACTAACGGATCTCCACGAAAAGACTATGGAGGGAGTTCATATTATTTAGAAACTAACCGATCTCCACGAAAAGACTATGGAGGGAGTTCATATTAATTAGAAACTAACGGATCTCCACGAAAAGACTATGGAGGGAGTTCATATTAAATAAGAACTAACGCGGGCACCACAAAGAGACTATGCAGAGAGAGCTCATATTAAATAGAAGGCTTCGCAAAGCGACAGATGCTAAAGCTTGAGCTGACCCAGCAGTAAATATGGTCGTAAGCAGAGTGAGTCCCATAAAACATGCCTTGATCATAGATCGTCCTCTCGCAGTTCTGACAGAAGTTTCTTCAAGGAACTACTACTACCAAACACTAGTAACTCGTTGACAATATTTTGAGAATTTATCATAGCAAATAAAATTTTCCACCAGGTTTATGTACTTTTAAATTCAAAAATATTCATGGGTTACTGATTAGAAAAACCATAAGAATTTTACAGAAAACACGAGTGTAGGAGGAAAAAATTATGGTTTCTTAAGTGGACTAAAGGTCTTCAAGTTTAAAAAGAGCACCAATGGACGTAATTTTCCGTACTGAAGCGCAGAATGTTATGAAAAAATTATTTTTTATAGAACAAAAGAACACGTATGCTACTTGTGCGATGATTTACTTGAAAAATAAATTACAGAATGATCAGTTCATCAGTTGATGAAAGTAATAAACTTAGTTTATTAAACGTCGGCTTCAGATTAGTACAAGTTTTACTATACATCACTGTGACTGATATATTAAAATAGATGAAAGACACAATGCTATAACAATAATTAATCATCCCCAATGTGCAAAAATACAGGAACACTCATCAAAGTATGCGTAAAAATACAATAAAATAAATTATGTATTGTAACATAAGTATGAAACATAATGCTAGAGAATATGGAAATAAGATCGTGACATCAAAGCCGTTATATTGATTTTAATTGGGAAGAGAGACAATTGGTTGACTGTCCTCAATGATTAGCAACCAGGTATTAACATTGCATTGCTCGAGAATGAGAGAATTGGTT
Source organism: Trinorchestia longiramus (assembly GCA_006783055.1). NCBI lineage: Eukaryota > Metazoa > Arthropoda > Malacostraca > Amphipoda > Talitridae > Trinorchestia > Trinorchestia longiramus. Next base: position 25,073 of record VCRD01002743.1, read on the forward strand.
GACTGCCCTCAATGATTAGCAACCAGGTATTAACATTGCATTGCTCGAGAATGAGAGAATTGGTTGACTGCCCTCAATAATTAGCAACCAGGTATTAACATTGCATTGCTCGAGAATGACGCATAAAAATATACACCAATAAATTTCATATACAAGGACCATATGTGTTCAGTTTTCGTTTTTTCCGTGAAATATTTGTAGTAACTCATAGAATATATTTCACAGTATACTCTCACTGAGAAGTGATTTGATAAATCCTTTACTGTTAGATAAACAAAATTATATTGATGTACAGTTTTATTTACGCTATGTATTAATGTGTTAATGGTGACCAAATGAAATTATCATCGGCAATTTGAGTAGCATATTTGTTTTCTTTAACCGCTGATGTTTGCGGTCAACTGATTATTTTAATATAAACATCACAAAATTATTAAACTCCTGAGCCCTTGAAATCAGTTACAAAGATAATTTATATCACAAAAATTGCATGCAGAGAAGAAGTGTATTACTCGATCCATATACCAACATTGTCTGTTATTATAAATTCAATACACAGGTGAAACTTCAGGTTAATTTATTACTTGGTTCGTTACTCGTACGATATTTATTTACTGAAAGAGTAATATATGCAAAGGCATTTACATTATCCAGTTAACATCTTCCTGGTACGAGGTGTGTACTGAAATATTGGTCGTAAACTCCGTAGATTTTTGTTTGATTAGTCCACGTTACGATGAGTGTTGTGGCAAAATTATCTGGTGCACTTCCAGGTTTCACCAGAGCGGAATGAAATAAAGAACGAAAAATATCATTCAATTTTTAAATTGAATGTATCACTATACATTCAATTTTCGTTGAGCTAATATTATTCCAGTTTCTTCCAGCAAGTGAGAAAGTAGTACGAGAGTTCTAACAAGTTTGTGCTCTGAAATGGCAAAAAGGAACTGGTAGTTACACAGGTGTCCAAAAACTAATATTTCCCAAAGACTGAATCTAAGCAAATACAAGACAAATTATTTCATCTAAGAGTTTTGAAACATAAACAATGATGATCACTTTGAGAACTTTGAATACAATTTCAAGAAATTGGGCGGCTTGAAATGTAAATGAAAAAATCCTAGGAATGAGAAGCAGTTTCATTAAAATCATCACCATAAGAAAAGTGTTTTAAATACATGTAGAACGCACATCTTCACCACACATCCTCCTTTTTGAAACAACAAACAATAATCACAAATAAAAATAACCTCATCTTCGTCTCCATCTTCTAAGACAGAAATTTTTAGAAACTCACAGTACACATATTTGCTGACCCAAAGTTCTAATGCAGAAAAGTTTTCAGCAAAACAGAGACTGTAAACCAATTCTCAATAGGCGTGAAGTTCCAATCCAACAGATCAATTCTGTCTAGTCATGCGGCGACCGTTTAATCTGAATGCAGAGAAGCTGACAGCGTAGATCGCTTTGACGACGAACGTTTCATTTCCGAGCTGCAAATGGAGGAGCACAGCAAGACAGACGTAACAGTCGGCACACAGAGACGTGCTTCTGACAGTCAAACGAATTACTAATGTGAGAAACGAACTGTCAAACACAGGCTTCAAAACGTGGACGAGTTGCCATCAAACATGAAGCTTGTATGGTCAAACGCCTCGTATATGAACGAGACTGTACCTGTTCAAAGCACCGAATTCAGAGATGAATAATGTATGGCGAAAGTATTGAAAAATTATTTTATCAAAGATGCTTTAAAGACTCAAATCAAGGAACAAGGACATCACTATAAAAAATGGGTGAGCAAAACGACTCATATCTTTCGATTCACTTTTGTTTTCATTTGTAGCAATTCAATCTGCCTGCTATCTTCTAACGGTGACCCTACACCAGAAGTGCTATCAGCACTCCTATGAGCACCGTAAACCTGTTCAGCCTTGCTCAGAGCCACAATGAGCTCTCCTGACGTCTATAAAAGACCACTTCAAGTCTCTGTTACAACACCAAGGGCCGATTGTACGTGAGAACGAATAGCTTGGTATTGCAACTCCATGTAAGATACTACACCATTAGAACACACCAGCCACTCCAGGACACGTACGTCCCTTGCAAGGACCCAAACACTCACTCTACAAGAGGCTTGTGGCAGACACGTAGCTACCACATTTCTGTGCCAGCGGCACTCGCACGATTAGCTTTGTTGAAGAGCTGGACACACTGCTATGGACATCTGGCCTTTATAGAATGTCTTCATAGCTAGACCAAAGAGAAGTAACTTTCATTTTCCGTTCCATGGTAAGGTACATACTGTATAAACGTATGTAATATAACCTTTCATGACCCTTCTTTTAACAACAGTTAAATCCAACTGCTGGTACTTTGAAGCTAGTTTACGAAGAGCAAAAATTAACAAAGTAACTGTTGTGTACAGATGATATCCGAGTAACAAATTCAAAAGAATTTCGATCTACATTTTTTGCCAATTAAATAACGTTTGCGAAATCCGATATCTTCACTAAATGCGCCCAAAAAACTTCATAAAAATTCCAAATGTAGAACATGAAAGTTAGTTAAGATATGTGAATTTGAGAATGAGTAATAAAGTACCAGAGTCAATTTAAAACAAATCATTACCTCAGAATGCACGTGTAAATGAACTAATCAGTAGCGATGGTTGTAAATCCATTCATTGTATGTACTCGTATGTAGATGTTAACCAGGGTAGAGAAAGTCGTATCATTGATACGCGATTTTGCAATAGCTTTAAAGACACTCGTATCATTGATACACGATGTAATTCTACAGACACACGGTTTTGTCACTGACACGCAATTTTAACTTTACAGACACTTCCTTGTGCTATTAATACACGACTCTAACTCTACAGGCACTCGTTTTTATCATTGATACACTAATGTAACACTATACAGACCATTTATTTCCCTAAAAACGAGCGGAGTTTAGTGAGCATTCTTTACGTAAGAAATGTCAGCTGTGACAAATGCCATGGTTTTTTCTATTTCAACGACGGGAAGTACTCCGTAGGACATTATTTATGAAGTCATGACATGTCAGTGGGTGAAGCACATATAAATATTAATTGACTTTTTGCAGGTCACAGTGAGTAAGCCGATACGCTTCGTTCTATCTAAGCCCGATTATATTTGTGGGCAAGAAAGTTATATTTTTTTAAAAAGAGTGCAGACAACATCCTATCAAATAGATTTCTTTCAATGTTCCGAGAAGCATAAAACAAAGTTCAAGTCGCTAACTTTGTCTCACTGTTGCCACCGAGGACGGTCGAAGATGCTGGAACATACACAGCAAGACACATGTTTGTATGGCTAAAATGTCTACATACTTGAAGTTTATATTTCAGCTAATTATATTTTGCAATGGATAAAATAAGTTGTCCAGAGGACCAGTTGAACTTGAATCTTCAACTTTGAGCCCTTCAATATTTTCTGTCACACAAAAACAAAAATAATACCATACACAATTTTTTTAACGATGATTTATAAAACGCTATCAACTGAAAATGTCTAGAGCCTCAGTTTAAATTTTGAAGGTACAATAATTTTGCAGTGTTTACACATAGATGAATAATATGCTCCATAACGTATTTACAATGAATCAGGTGCTGATACTTCATCATAAAGCATTTCCAGTATTTTTCCAGAATTTGACCCGTTGTTCTCTCCCGTCCATAACATTTTGGGACGACTTAAACATCACTGGCGGACGCGATAAACTTCACTAGGACGAGCGAGTCCCTCCCGTGTTCAGGAAGTCAAGATCTGGATGAAATTTTCCGCGCCACATGTGATGGATACTCCCATTTTTGCTTCTCAGAAGCCGCTGAGATATTTCATCAGAAAATACAACATTGCAAAATGGACACTTTTTCCGGGAGAGACAAAGTTCTTTTTTTAACGCACAAGAGAAAAATTTGACAATCGAGCTCGTCCCATTAAGCATTTTGGCGACTAATGCAAGCTGGAGGACACGACTTGATAGCAAATAGTATTTGAGACTCTTTCTTTATGTCGTAAAAAACGAGTTCGCCCAATCATCTCATGAGTGACATTGGAACGACTCTAATAAAAGAGAACAGATGGTAAAATGTACCCGGAAAATGAAACTTATTCTTTCCAAGACCAAAGGAGTTAATTGTCTCACAGAGATAAAAACATAGAAGCACATTTGCTCTTTTGTATCACAAGTCTCAGGTAACACAAGAGAAAAGAGAGAATTCTTTCCTTTTTTATAACATGGCAGGATACAATTTTATTGATCGTCTAGGTTAGCGTGACGCAGCAGCTTTATCACGAGGAGGGTCATTACTGCTATGGAATGCTAGGTAATAATTGGCAAGTTATGAAGAGTTATACAAAACTCAAGATGTGGCATGGGAACACTAACGTTACATGTTCCTAGTTTCATTTAACTTCTCATTTGCGTTAGAGAAAATGCGTGTATATTAAAGGGAAACGATTAACATGAGTAACTACCTCTAAGTTTTTAATTCTTACCACGTTACTCTTACAATTGCTAACAAAGATTGTTTGGTCAGCAACGTTCAGATTCTTCAAACCTGCCAAACTTTCAAGTTTCTTGGATCTCCAAAGTTCAGGACGTAAAATGTATTCTTCGTTCACAGAAAAATAATCAAATTACGAGCTATCGAGAAAATATTGTTCCGTGTACGATATATTAAAAACTTTTGACGAGTGCATCAGTTCTCATGCCTAGCGACCATAAACAGTAGTTTTCATTTACTTACTACAAGAGGCTGCATTAAAATCCGAGCCAAGAGAATTACACTCGTATGTGCAAGCTTGACATTCAGTGTAGGTATAATTACACAAAATTAACTACAATAGTAGCAAGAGTGATAAGTGAATAAGTAAAAATGTACCAATGCTATTCGTTGGGCCATCCGCTACTATCTACAAACAAGAAAAAAAAGCAATAGGAATTCAAAATAAGAGATAATATAAGCAAAATTATATAACATAAGGATAGACGCGAACAGCCAACATCTTATCCCCGAAAGGAACTCATGAATACAATTCTTCCCTTGAATGATGATAAGTCCCTCAGGCTTAGAGCTGTATTCTAAACAGATCTTTTCTGAACTTCTGTTTGCAATCACAATACATTATTTCGAGCAACAAGATCATTTACTCGTTTATATACGAACAAATATCTAATTCAGTTGTCCGTCAAGAAGTAAAATCTGTTGAAATAAATTTTCACATTCGGTTTAGTTCGGTGGCGAATATTTTTTCACTACCGAATTTGATGGTAGAAGTACCATAAATAATTATCTTATTGGTAATCTATCTGAAAAACGAAACAAACTCATGCAAATGAAATTAGGTTGTATTCTGAATCCTCAGAAACATAAGAATCCTAGTCATAGCTCATCATTTTTCGCAGACGATGTGCTGCCGCGAAATGCACCACTTGAAACCGTAAAAATACTGCGCATGGAGCTCAATCATGGAGTATTATTGAGGAAAGAGGATTGCTAGGATCAGCGTAGCCTGGATACTGTGAGCACAACATGCAATACATACCTGTATGTAGCCTGGATACTGTGAGCGCAATACTAGATACTGTGAGCGCGACATGCAATATATATGTAGCCAGGATACTGTGAGAGCGACACGCAATATATATGTAGCCTGGATACTGTGAGCGTGACATAGAATATATATGCAGCCTGGATACTGTGAGCGCAATACTAGATACTGTGAGTGCGACATGCAATACAAATGTAGCCTGGATACTGTGAGCGCACTAGCGCACACAGTGCCCTGGAGGCTGTGCAGGCAATCACAGAAGTAAAGGATGAAGCGTCTACTATTCAACTCACACAAACTTGACTGCACGTAATTTGTTCAACGCAGTTGTTGGAATAAACAACGCAGAAATCAAGTCGACTGATATAGATACGATGCATTCAGTCGGGAGCGATAAAAATGATGAAACGTTTAAAATTTAATCAAACAAAACTAGTGAAGGAAAATGCCTGTGATGTTAATATATAACCGAAATAATCCATGTGATGCATTTGTCATTGATTATTATTGCAACATTCTCCACAACTGCAAGATTGCTTCAGAATTAAAATGAGAGTAAAAATAAGAACTACGCAGAACTGGTTGTTTTGGATCGGCTACCATAATTTACCTATTGGAGATGGTAACAAAATAAGCAAGAATAATAACTAAAATATCTCATAGCTTACGAACACCTGAGAGCGTGAATTGAAATCTTACAAGGACGCGTATGAAATAAAAATGAAAAGCCTGAAAAAATAGCAATGCTAACATTTGTAATGTGAGCTTGACTAGAAAAAAAAACACAGTAAATTTCGAACAATTTTGGCAGATCAATACAAAGAGAAAATCGTACGTATGTTCGAAATTGTAACAGTTTCCAGCATGGAATATGTATACCTGGAACAATCGGGCCTAATTTTAATTCAAACTGATACTTGTGAAATACAGAGAAAAATTACAGAAACATATTTTGGATTCACAAACTAGGATATACTTTTCCCATATTAAACCTTTTATTTTAGTCTTTATCTTAGTCTTTATTCTCGTAAAAGCCGGAGAATGAGAGAGTTTTTTTGCGGGTATCAATAGCGGTATTTTTGTTCATCACAACTTTTTGAAAAGCAAAGCCTAATTCCCGGACGAATAAAAGAAGACTCATCTCCGGGCGCGAGGGCGGCGCCACAATAGTGAACTACAATTAAAATCCAAATAGCAGTTACGCAAATTAAATGTGGGGAGGTAAAGTTGAGACACGTGCGAAATGCGGTTGAGGCCTTCACATTAATTAATAAAGCGTTCCTCTGTACTTCCCTCTTGTGAACCCAACATGTGTTTTTAAGTTAACATCTGAACGCGAGCTACCTATGCATGAGATGGCTTAGATACAGACTCTAGTCTATAATTGAATACGATATGGGTTAGATAGATACAATAACAGTGCGATATGGGTTAGATAGATGTAATAACAGTGCGATATGGGTTAGATAGATGTAATAACAGTGCGATATGGGTTAGATAGATGTAATAACAGTGCGATATGGGTTAGAAAGATACAATAACAGTGCGATATGGGTTAGAAAGATACAATAACAGTGCGATATGGGTTAGATAGATGTAATAACAGTGCGATATGGGTTAGAAAGATACAATAACAGTGCGATATGGGTTAGATAGATGTAATAACAGTGCGATATGGGTTAGAAAGATACAATAACAGTGCGATATGGGTTAGAAAGATACAATAACAGTGCGATATGGGTTAGATAGATGTAATAACAGTGCGATATGGATTAAATGATTACGAAAACTAGATGAATCCCTTAAACTATACCTATGCAGTGACTTAAGATGAATCATTTATTTCCAAATTTTACATTTTCCTTTAAGAACTTCAATACGTCATCAACATGAGCTTATTGCAACAGTGTTCACGTGATGATATAATTGATGCTTTAATAAGAGGTTGTGTGGTGACCACAGTACAGTACTTTACTGTACTGTGGTACAGTACTTTACTGTACTGTGGTACAGTACAGTACAGTACTGTACTGTGGTGGTGACCGTCAGAAGTCTCGTGACATCGTGTGTGTACAGAAGTAACGCGTCATTCGTTAATCAAAACCTAAGAAAAATCTGTAAAAATTGTGCAGCTTACAAAGGATATTCGCAAGCGTGTACTACAATTGAAATCTTGACGGCTGTTAACACGTTTTCTACCTTGGAATTTCTGATTCTTTTTGTGAACGGTATTTTGTTTAATGAAATACAGAGCTACTGAAATTGCTACTAAAGCGCAATATTCCCAATTTGTCCTAAATAATAAAGCCAAATATTTCAACTCGTAATAAATAATAATTGTCATCTACGAGGTAATTTGTTTAGACTAACAATCTGAATGGCGAAGAATTAAATATTTAGCTGGAAAAAATTCAAGTCTTTATCAATGAGTTACAAGAGATTTACTTCTTAAGCTCTTCGCCAGTGCAGAGTCCAAGCGAAGCCAAAAATAATGAATATATATCGCTTAATTGAACATATGTAGCAAAAAAGTTCATTTTGAGTAATGAGTTTCTATGGTATAATAAAATTTAAAGCACAGTTTCCATCCATAAATTAACAGATATTTATGCATATTCCATTCAATGTATTGCAACGGTACAAAATTGATGTAACAACTCACAACTAAATTTCATGCTTCGAAAAAAAAATTGAAACCTGACCTACTTCGCACACATCTATTGAAAAATGAATACATAATACTTCAGTATACAGGAAGTATGAATAACTAACGCATGCCTGAATCAAGTTCCCTTTAATGTTAACCCTCATACAAGCACAAATTAATTGCCACCGGCATACGGGGAAGGGAAAGGGTACGCAAGCGAGGCACCCACGATGGACACAACCTCTACACTCGACTGCTCAGCGCCTACTGTACTTGTAGGTCCATCTGAGGGGAGAATCCAAGAAACCACTCTACCAAAATGTAGCGAAGTCGATAACGCATTTAAAAATCGTGATGTATGCCCCTCCTTCTCTAGATCATAAGCATGCGAACACATCAATAGTATTTTCAAAACAACGGAGAGCTTTTATCTAAAAATAGACATCTATTTTTTCCAAAGAAAGGGGTAGAATAGAATAGAATGAGGCGATAGGAACGAGCCTTTTGGCCCATTCTTGGGTTAGTACCCAAGTCCCATGCCGTAATTCTATAATTCTAGCCAAGCGATAGTCGTACTGACCACCGCGGCAGCGGGCCTCGAACCCGGGTCTTCTCGTATTGCAAGCGAGTTCGTACCAATCATAACTTGCCAATTAAAGCCACGATATTGCATCCACACATCGTGAATACCTCATCCCCCTAACCATAAATACCTCATCCCCTAACCGTAAATACCTCATCCCCCTAACCGTAAATACTTCATACCCCTAACCGTAAATACCTCATCCCCTAACCGTAAATACCTCATCCCCCTACCCGTAAATACTTCATACCCCNCCCCCTAACCGTAAATACCTCATCCTCCTAACCGTAAATACTTCATCCCCCTAACCGTAAATACCTCATCCCCCTAACCGTAAATACCTCATCCCCAACAATGCAAACAACTCATCCCCAACATAAATATTCTTACTTCAGCTTCTCTCACTCTCACAAACCTACGCAACATAAGCATACACGACTAATCACATTTGTGAAAAAACTTTTTGTCACTCATAACCAGCCCTATGCGCTCCAATCCTCTTCCTGATACTCATGAGCTCAACACCTTATATCGATATTTTTGGTGATCCCCGTGCTAATGCATTCTTTTATTTCTGACAACACAAAATTCAAAACGCCCGCCTCTTCCATCATCGCCCCCTTTAATATCCCACTCATACTTATTCGTCCAGTACTTCTATGTTTTAATATTTGTACCTGATTAAAAGTACCTATTCGAGTAAATTTTTCCAATTTCTCAGCCGAGACATTGAATCATTCATTTTATTGCATAAGAGAAATGTACCAAAGGCTGTGGCATTTATTTCCCTCACAATGTTCTTTATAACTACAATGAAACACCACCACGACAAAATCCCTCAAGAATCTCAACTCAAACTCCTATCACTCCCAATAGATCATTGCATTTTCTTTTTTAATCAACACTCTTAGACTCGCATTTCTTCACTAAAACCTACTTCCTTTTGCATCCACGCGTTGTGGTCACATGGCCCCACAATTGCTTTTAGAAAAATCTGCACTCAATAATTTACACACTCACTAATGCGCTAGGAACTATCCATAATATCGAAGTGGAAGTGACGAGGTAAAGAACTGATCAGTAGCTTTGAAGTATTCGTTGTCTTGCAGCTACACAAATTTTAACTCTTCTTTGTACACAAAATCTAAAACGCAATACTGTTTAGAACAAAAAGTTTAATCCTTTTTGTGTTACGGAACGCTCTGTTCTTCTGTCTGTATTCTAATTCTAAGATTCTAAAAAAACTTCTTTCTGAGTTAGCAAAGAAACCATTTTGATCCATGTTCATTTTATATCTTTATTCTTCACTCTGTGACTGAAGAGCGAATACATGTGAAGAGATGAAATACATCGTGCTATAGGGTCTTAAGAATTACTGCATAGCCTGCAATAGACAAGATCTTGAATTTATTTTTTCACTAAGTTCTCCAGAAAGGCAGCAAGAAGCTCATTGAGACCAAAAATTCTAGGAAACACACACATGTTGAAATTGAAGATTTCTTTTCAGATAAAAACCAAAATGCGAAACTTCATGGAAAATATCATGATCCACGAGCAGAGTAACTGAACAGGCAAAAGCACCGTGTACTATAACAAGGTTTAAATTAGTTACATTAATCGTAAACAAATTTAACTCTCAAAATATAAATAATTCAATTGAATGTTTAAGTAAGAAATTTTAAGGTAAAAAAAAGTTATTTGTTTTTATTTCGAAACAGCATCCAGCGGTTAAGAAAAGTAACTGAAATCTCACTTCTAATGTCCGTAGAGTTTTGACTTATATACATGGGCAATTTTTCAAGGGTCCCACCTCCTGTATACTTGTACTTTCACTCAAGAAAAATAGCGTTTGTATTACAAGAAAACGGATACATTGATACACGTTTGCATGTTAATTCAAAAGTTACAGGCTGAGAAACGATAGTACAATGAAAATTTGAAATCAGTTACCCCAAAACTTATGAATTTTCTTAGCGACGAAAAGAAAGAAAAACTACTACACACACCCAACTCTAACAATTGTGTGAACGCGAACATTCCTTCTCGACTAATAAATTAAAAACAAAACAAGAAAACACATTCTGGATCACTCTAAGGTCACCAAAACGTGGGTCAATAATACTTCCCTAATAACTCGGGGTGAATGATGCTCCTTATTTTTTCAATGGATTATTTTTTACAAACGCTCAGAACTTGAATATTAATAGGGCCAGAATTCGTCAGAGAAATCAAAACGTTGCAAGTACGATACAGAGCGAGTGTAATGCACGAGTAAGGCTGGAGAAGGAATAAGGACAAATAATTTCAAACAGTGTTTAACATTCCCAACGTCTTTTTCTAAAGATTTTAAGTCGCAATTTAGTAGCAACGAAAAATTAAGTTCTAATATCATAGCCATGCAGATTCGAAATCTACAGTTATTTGCAACTAAAAACAAAATTGTAAGTTTACTGCAGTACATATTTATTGAACAAGTGACGGGGACAGAAAATATCCCGCATTGAAGTAATCTACAATCAACAGGAAATTTTCATACAAAACGTGTATGAACGTAGATTTTTAATCCTGCTCAGTCAAAGTTGTTACGTATTTACTCACACACAAAAAAACATTATTGAACACAAAAAGATCCAAGCTGACCATTTTCTAAACTTGTTATTTCCAGTAAAGAATTGGCGTTTTTCAGTAGTTTATGACGCCCGAAACGAATTACAATTTGATTTCAATTAAGAGCACGTGAGTGTTTCAAGTAAAACTGTATCAGTATCAAAACTGATGTAACTCACATTAATACTCATAATTTCGGTAGGAAACATTACCTACATTAATAACCAATTACCCGACATCTGCTACAAAAATGTAAAAATTTTAAGTAAATCTCTGTTTACTCAATCTTGAAATTATTCCTTCCTATTTAATTGAACTTTATTTTATTTACTCTCCTCATTTTCCCAGTTATACCATAAAAATATTTTATAGAAAATGTTTTTCCTGCTCTAAAATTAGCAACTGCAATATTTTTTCTTGTAATTTGCAGTTAAGATCATGGAAATTCAAGACGAAAGCTCGACAAATTTGTAACCCAGGCAGAGTTTTTAACAAGCCGCTTCTGAGATCACGTCAATTATATGAACTAGAATAGAATAGAATAAGGCAATAGGAACGAGCCGTTTGGCCCATTCTTGGTTCAATACCGAAGTCCCATGCCGTCTAAAAGAAAACGGATACATGTGATCTTAAACGGTGTAGTGTGTATGTTAGCGAATAAAATAGAATAGAATTCGTGCGATAAGTGAGGTTATGGAAATTTTGAAATAAGGTCATGAACTGGTAGACAAATATCTTCTCTCGTATCATTCACTAATGTCATTCATGCTTCATTATTATAACAGACTAACAGAAAGTATGATACATTCCGCCGATACTTTCTTCTTAGTTCAACACATCTTATTAATATTATAAAAACATATTTTGCACTATCCCAGAGAAAAAACTATTTATATGTCAATTCGTCGTCACATTAATCGGAATTGATGTTGAACACTAACTTGCTAACAAAGTTGACATCATATAATCATTACATAGGAGATTTTACCATTGAGTACGGTATTGAATTGTTTCAAGAATGAGTGTATCGAACAATACTGTTTTTAAACTCGTTAATAACACCGTCAGTACACAGGCAGGAATCACTTGACCAAGACGAATAATTAAAGATTACAGAGACAGATAAAGAGTCAAGACTCTTCCCCATGTCTATACTAGAGACAGAGAAAGACATGTTAGACGTAACAACTTCACTAAAACCAAGCAATGATAATTCAGCGTTTCAATACAGATAACTCTAAGAGTTACGTCAAGGTGTTTAGATATCCACAAGATTCATTAACTTAATACATTATTATTGTTAGAGTTTAGCTTCAACACTACCAAAGTGACATCTGGATTTGAACGCTTATTATCAGACAGAAGAAACGGTGTGAAGTAGTAGTAGTTTCACGTGAAACGACGTGAAATAAGTTGAACACACTGGACTGCAACACGCACAGGTACAAACTGAGGTTAAATGCATTTACGTGTCATGAGACCTGCCAGTCGGCTATCAACGTTGCTTGAGCATGCGTTATCAGTCAGCAATACCTGCAGAAAACGAGCAAGTCTGAGATCTGGGGCAGCGGATACCGTGATAATCTCAAGAATCTGGCTGTTGAAGTCCTGATATCGAAGCCTGTTGTGTTTATCAGCGTCGAGACCATGATGCAAGACGGATGAATAATCAATCGCGCAATGAGGGTGGAGATTGTATCACGGTTGCACGATGCACAATCACAGCTTGTGCGCTGAAGCACTCCACTATCTGTTCTTAAAATTAGGAACATTCCCCCACCGTATTATAACGTACTGATTCTATGTCCCTTACTACCGGGGCGTGTGCGTGATTGTGATACATGTACGTGACTGAAATGCTGGTGCGTGTACGTGACTGAATTGGCTTGCGTAATTGAGGTGTACGTGCGTGATTGATGCCTTTACTTTAGACGGCATGGGACTTGGGTAGTAACCCAAGAATAGACCAAACGGCTCGTTTTTATTGCCTTATTCTATTCTAGTCTATAGTATTCACGAAGAGTAGCGTATTTCTTTTTCTATTTTACACAAAAGAGCATACAAATATAAATAAAAGTTGAAATTATTGCTCACATTACAAGAAATGAAAATGAACACTCGTACGTGAAATATGTAAGGGAAAAAATGTTAAGTGAAACTAGACAAAAGTAAAAGGAGCCATAAATAATTGTAGGAACATAAATTTAAAAGGAGCGCACAAACTAAAAGCTTCACGGCAAGAATGTCATCTCAGGCACTTGGTATGTAACTAAGATACAGACAAAAAACTTAAACTATAAAGAAAGAAATACATACATTTAACACACATACATGTGTACTGCAGTAATTTAGAATTCATTGATTATAAATGAAAGTAATCAAGTCCTTGCACTTTAATTTTTCGAAAGTCCCATAAAATTAATTAACCTATGAGTTAATTCGCGACATGAAAGAAAAGGAATTAAGCAACACTGAAATAAGGAAATTATTACATTATTAGACAGTTCCCGAGGAAGTTCCACGGTTTAGATTTTACTGATTTTAATTTATTATAAAGATTATTGTATTAATGATTGATGCCGAATTATTGTGCTTTGAATGAATATTTTTCAATAATATATATACAGGGTGTCTCAAAAAAATGTACTCACCCTTTAACCGTTGCTAACATGCTGCCTTCTTTGTGTTGCAGGTGTGAGGTTCGAACCTTTGCGAACATGATTAAATGTGATTAAAGAATCATGTTCGCAAAGGTTCGAACCTCACACCTGCAACACAAAGAAGACAGCATGTTAGCTACGGTTAAAGGGTGAGTACATTTTTTTGAGACACCCTGTAGATCTTCAATTTTGTATCTTATCTACCAATAACATGGCCCAGTTGGTGCCCGTTGAAATTCCTCAGTTTGAAATGATAAAATTAATGATCTCTGAAATAAAATATGATTTTCAGTTTTACCCGTGGTACTATCAGAATCTGAACATTTTTTACGAATTTGTACAGAACTTCCATTCTGTACCTTATCTACTGTTAACATGACCGTGTTAGAGAAGAAAGCTAATAACGGAAAAACTTGATTTTATAGTGATCCGGCACCTTTAGTATCCACAATACAATGCTTGTAATACATGCATACCCGTTCTGATTTCAGTTCAATAATTTTTCTTCAGTAATAGATAGGAAGTAATGGGACAGACACACACAGATACAGAGAGATGGAGATACATAGACTATTATACATGTAGATTCTCAGTCGACGAGTAAACAATACAGAAATGCTGACCAAATACACACAAATATCTATTAAATGGGATGCTTTGAATTTGCATTAAATCGCAACACAAAGTTTGCAGGATTTGAGATGAGATTCGCAAAAGATTCAGGTCTTCACAAATGACAGGTTTTGATCAAGAAGTTCCTTAATAAAAGCACACTTCGGTCGTTCATTTTGAAGTTGCACAAGTAACATAATACAGCGTGATACTGAACTTAAAACGGGCATGGCGGTGTAGAAACACAGTAGTGTATCTGGGATACACTGCAACGACTCTAACTAATTTGGTCACCAAGGAAAGGACATCAGACTCTCACACAAGAAGTAAAGAATTAAAAAAGTGTAAGAATTAATTAAGCGGTCGATATGGTGAGAATATTGAAGAACAAGAACAATGCACACTGACTTGTATGAGTCACAAGATGTGCAAAAATTTAAAAACACTTGACAATTTAGAAGGCAGTACTAATGTTTAGGCTTCTGCATATATTAGTTGGGCTGCAAAATCGTCCACCAAATCACTGTCGTAATTATTGGTTACATAACTTCAATGATAAAAGTACATCGGAGTTGTACACGGGGTTATAATAATACAAGTCGGTATGTGAAAAAGTATTGATTATTAGTTTCTGAAAGACTGAAGAAAACAAAAACTCTGCGTACCTTGTTCAAGACGGTTTTATACGACAAAATGAATACGTACGAAAACTTTTTTTCAAAAATAAACGTAGTTACAAACTACCAGTCAATAATTAAACACCAACAAATAATCCTTTCCCCAAATATTACACACAAAATTGCAGAAAACGGAAGCTAATAAATCTCATGGTCTGTAAACTGGGAGTCAGCGGAAATTAGAATTCGAGACATAACAACTAACAAGACTCGATATAATCTGACTTCAATAATCTGAAATAAATAAATATAAATTAATTTACTTTTAAAATATGTTTTAATTATTTAATGTATTTTCACAGTGAGATTGTAAAAATTAACGTACTGTACTGCTTGAACAAAAACAATACATCAGGGACCAATTGAGCCCCTCGACGCCACCGTGACACCGACTAGACAGGGGCACGCAGTCTGGCCGAGCTGTTTCCGTCGGAGCCACGGACCTCAAACGGAAGTCTCGTTCATTAGTTTTATTGGTCATTGGAGGCAGCAAACCCGCCTGCTTTCGCCAATGCCGTCCATGGCAGGCTAATTATATCCTAGCCTGTCAACTGCAATGAGCTTGGACCAGGGCTTGAGAGTTTGGTCTCTTTTCCCTTCCAGAGTTGAATTTCTTTCCAAGTTGCTTCGTTCGTAGGGTTGCTAATTCTGTATTTTTCTTGTCGATGATAAAAATGATAGCAGGCTTCTGCCTTCACCTAATGATACCCACACAATAATTGGTCAGCTGTCGGTTGAACCCAATTAATAAACGATTGGCACAGAATCCTTACACGAAAAGTAATTTTTCAGAAGTAGCTGGACTATTGAATAACCAAAAAATAACATGAAAAGAAAGGATAACTTAATTTACTTCACAATCAGCAGCAATTGAAGAACAAAGTAACTAATGTTTTTGTAACGATATTATACATATCTTGTATGCATCATCTCTGAGTAACATACTCACGTAATAAAAAAATAAAAACTACATTAAAAACTCATTTTCTATGAATAAGAGTTATGATCGCGATATTCACGACTAGCAGAAGAGACAAGAGTTTCATGAATTAAAACTCACAAGGGTTTGTATGCTCTTTTACTTCTGTGATTACCATCAAAAACATCAGTGCTAGTTTTAGAATAGCATAGGCCATGAGAACGAATGTTCTCAGATGAATCTAGATAATTTAAAAACAAAGTTCGCCAAAATTCTGTCGCAAGACCGGCGATGTTGCTTCCAGATAAATAAATTGCAGTATAATGAAATTTACAGTATAATGTAGTGTACAGTACAAAGCAATTCAGTGTATGATGTAATGCACAGTATCATGTTATTTAGAACATACCGCAATTTACAGTACTATAATTCAATTTATAGTACAATGCAATTTACAGTAAAATGCAATTTATATCATAATGCAATTTACAGTATAACGTAATTTACATCATCATGCAATTTACAGTACAACACAAATTTACATCATAATGCAATTTATAGTATAGCGCAATTTACATCATAATGCAATTTACAACATAATGCAAATTACAGTATAATGCAATTTACAACATAATGCAAATTACAGTATAATGCAATTTACAACATAATGCAAATTACAGTATAATGCAATTTACCACATAATGCAAATTACAGTATAATGCAATTTACAACATAATGCAAATTACAGTATAATGCAATTTACAACATAATGCAAATTACAGTATAACGCTATGCACAGCTCGTCAAGCAGTAGCGCTAACCACCAAAATGGACCATTTAGTACCGGTCACAGCACCCCTTTCAAAGATTCCATATTTTATACATACCGTTTACGTATAAACAAAACGTATTTTTAAAGAAAATTCGTTTTGCCTATTAAAGAAGTTACGGTTAGTAAAAATGCACGTATTTACTAACAAAGTTTGCTTAATTGTACAAATGTGCACCCCAAAATGATGGTCTACATTCTAAGCCTCGTAGTGAATATGAATGAAGAACATACTGCATTTTCGTAGGTTTCTATTGGAAAGCATTTTCACAGCAGTTCTCCAAGTTAGACAGCTCCCAAGAACGTCCATCCATTCAACGCTAAGTGTCTCACAGCTTGTCAGAAGTTACAACGAGTTCTCGACATCATTTCTTTGAAGTTTGTAGCCCTCACAGGCAGAGGGTCTCATGAACACTTGCTGAGGCAGCGTGGTCGTGAGCACGTTCTTGCTCAATGTTTGGTCACAAAGAGTCGCATGAATCATGTTGTGATGGCCAGACAGAGACGAATGTTTTGGAGCTGAACCTCATAATGGACAGAGAACATGCAGACGCCGACAACAGTACAGTCACCAGAACTTCCTGCCCTTCATTACCGAACGAACGAGAGGGAACTTTCTGAAGCGTATGGTAAAGTTAAATGTAGGCAGTGACATTCATTTAAATAACGTGTTTCATGCCACTGTTTGTCTGCGAAATAAAAAATCATATATTCCTTCGAAATGGTTTTGCAAACGCTATAAATGTTTGTGCTCCGGATATACCTAAAAGTTTAAGATTCTTGATAACATTAGTAAAAACAGTCAACATATAAGAAATGTAATATTATTTGGAATACTTTCTAGACCTGTTCCTGTAGTACGCTGATCTTGACAAGTGACACCTTATAACCAAGTGAGACCTGACACAAAAACAATTAAATTTAACGATAGCAAGCGAAGCTGCCCATTCAGGAGTACGTGCTCCCGCATGTCCCTCGTAATAATTACTAGTAGACCAAGATATGAAAATTCACGCGTTTCTCACTGCATGTTTTCGTTTGATTTGCCAGTGGACGCGGGCTTTGCGAAGGAGTTTCCACATTGAAGGATGTGCCTTTGGTATCCACAATACAATGCTTACAATACATGTATACCCTACCGAATTTCCTCCTATCTAAATCTTTAAGAGCGTCACAGAGACACGGACCAAGCAAGCAAGCAACAAACTCGGATTATTTCATAGTAGGATTTCATTAACTCATTCAGGTGTCCATTATAAGACGCCGAACACGTGTCACGTCGTCGTATCGCTCGATCCTTTCATGTTCAAACTGTTCCCGCGGGAACACTATATTTTTCAAGGTAATGTACACTTTAAAACGAAAAAAACATGTACAGGATGCATCGCACACGTATGCCACGAAAATATGAAACAAGGCCGAAAATTTCACTAGGTATGTCGGCTTGATGATTATCATTTTTTTACAGCAAATGTAATCCTCGTAGTGACGTGTGTTCTATGTGCATTCTACCCTTTTTAGTACCACGTGCTACAATTCACATAATATAATCTTAAATGTCACCGTGCAGTCAACAACTTCCTCTACACACTAACTCAAAAAAATTTATACCTTAAAAAATTTGGCTTTGAAGTTGATTTTGTCGCATGCAGAATAACAAAATAAAGGTTAAAAACGACCTTCACGTTACTCATAAACGGTTTTGTTGCAGTAAGACAGTTTTGGACTCCTTAGAAAACTGTAGTCGAAAAGTTAAAAGCATCATTAGAAGTAAAAAAAATAATATATGTGTGTCTGTATAAATATATTTCAAGTGTCAAGTTCGTTTTTTTGTTTTTCGTTTGTTTGTTTCATGTTATGGGTTGGGGTCAAGAAGATAAATAAAAGCAAGATAAGTCCAAACCATCTTAATTTCTAGCTTATGCAATGAGATGGTCTGAGTTTGACCTTATTGAATTACAATTGCATTTAATCAACTTTTTATTCAGCAGACTAAATTAAAAATGTTGTCCGTGACCAAAAAGTCAATTAAAGAATATTTGGTGCTTCATCAGAGGCTATAATAAATTCAGCAGCAGGTAGAGAAGTCTGATGGAATATTTGTGTTCACATGCTGTAGTTAGCACTAAGAAGGATGAGCCACTGCACCAAAGCAGTGGTGACAGCAGCTTTAGTCTGCGTCGTCATTTCAATAATTAATTATAGTTTCAATTCTACAGAATATTACAACCATATCACTTATCAGCAAAATACTGAAACAATGAAGGAAAGGAAGGTGGATTGTCGGTGAAAGTGAATTCAAAACGCGAATTATATAGGGTATCCATAAAGTTTCTTTGCCATTTCAAAAATTTATTACCATGCAATTGATAAAATATTTTATTCAGATTTGTTCTATTGTATTCAGTGTTTATTAAAGTTTTTAATCACATTTTGTATTTGTGTGTTTCAAGGATCTTGTTTTTGAAAGAGGTGCTGTTGAGACTTTATGAGAAACTTTTATAAGAGACTTTATGGGAGACTTTTATAAGAGACTTTATGGGAGACTTTTATAAGAGACTTTATGAACACCCTGTATATTGGTCTCAGATTCCCTACGTTTTATTATCGTCTAGCTGGCAGCGTAGGCCTAGCACACACACCTAGTAAAGTGATGCAGGACAAGTGCTGAGGCAGCGACGCCTGAACACGCATGTGAATATAATGCAAGAGAAAGCACAGACTTCAGAACCTTGTTTTCCCTGCACAGGATCAGCTTCAGGTGGCGCCACACACTCAAGAGCTTGAGTGACTCGGAAATTCAATATTAAACGTTGGCAAGGGAGCCGAAGTTCTGAGTGACTCGAGGAATAGGAAATGCATGGGAAAAAGGAAAGCGCAAACGCACGGCGAAGCGTCACATCTAAAGCAAAACAGAGTAGAGGTTAAGACAGGTTATCTTTTGCTTCTGGTAGCAACAAACAGTAACATCAAATCTATCACGGGGAGTAATAACCATGCCCATATGTACACATTACATGAGTTAGAGATCTACTGTTGAAAATATAATCGAAAAATACAATAATTGCAATAGGGAAAGCCACACGAGGCCCTCCGTGCCACAAGGGCGAAGACGCCACTAAATAAAAATCCGTTTTCTATGGTACTGAAATCTCACAGTTGAGCTTGATTTAGTAGTTAGCCTACAAAATGAGAGCAAAAAGACATTGATATGTACATTATTATGTTATGGGAATTTACATTTTGAAAATTTTCTTTAGCGATTGCTCAAAATTTGTTTTTTGTCATCTCCTTGTGGCAACAAAACGCCAAATATAAATACATTAATCAAAGTTCGCGTTCCGCTGTTGGAAATTTAATATATATAATACGGCAAGTGTAATACATTCACGTAATCTGATGTCAAAGAACGAACACAAATTTGAATGCAAAATATTCACATCCCCCTGACTCGGTTCAAATAAAGTTCTGTTCCAGAGGATGTTTACTCCAAAACCTGAAATGAATGCGAACACGAGGTTCAAATTACCAATTTTCAGATCATGACACCTCTCTGTCATTCACCTCTTACAATCTATCCTAATTATCGTACACAACAGTACCATGTTGTACCATTTTCCTACCATGTACTGTCAGGTTCAATAAATAATAATCTCATATGAACTATTGTAACTAATGTATCTAACACTATCATTGTTTCTCTCATCTATAATGAAACTCAACAATTTTTAACCTTAGACGACTTATTGAAATTATCATAGTCCAATTTTGATATTCGTTTGAGGTTGGACAATATTTGATCAATTTAGGACATGAAGCTCGATCAACTCTTGGCAAATTACAATGAGCTTCCCAACTGAGCAAAGAATGTTTCACTGTTTCAGGTAGCAGGGTTTATTTATTGAAGAAATTACTAATTCACCACTACAATGACACAAAAACGAAAGAAAACTCAAACGTTTTCTTGCATAAATTTTAAATTATTTTTTTAGGTACACGATTTAAAATTAATAGATGAGTATAAAGTTTTATATAATTAATTTTGAAGCACAAATTCTCGCACTAAAAAATATAACCAAGAGTATAGAGGAAAGGGCTGAAAGAAGTGCACTTCATCTATCAACATGATCTGGTTACGTACGACTGTAATTCTATCTGAGCTCAAATCATACGCACACTTTTCCATCACGGCCGACAAGAAATCACCGTCTGATTTACATCGAAATATAGCCTCGTTTTCCTCCTCGTGTTTGTTGTTCTTTCAACTGCAAAAAATATTAAATTCATTCCAGGCTTCGGCACTGGCAAGGCATTCGCTGCACCGCAGGACACATATTACGATATTCTTCCTGAGGAACAACAATACGATGCTCTGAGAGCGCATTCTCTGTTCAGAAAATACACTAACACAAGTTCCTTTACCTTGAAAATGATACACAAACTTTGATCGCAAATCCCCACAATTACACAGGATTTCCAAATACACATTTAGAAAAGCAAATTTGCTACAAAGATTCTTGAATATAGTTCCTAGTTTACTTTTGAAACCTGAAAGACATTTCAAAATATTTCAAGAGTTTCCCAATTTTTGCACACTTTTTATACTTGTACTCAAACACACTATGTCAACTCGATCAAACAGGCAAACAAGTTCCAAGTTTCAATCCACAGCTCATCAAAACAATCTACTGAAATTACATCCTTCAATCGAGAACACTTGGACAAGAGATCGGTTGCAGAGTACGTGAACCTTTTCCCTTTAACTCCTCCCAGAAAAACAACAGAAAAAATTACTAAATGAAATGCCAATTCAGCAATAAACCTGAACTTACCATAATATTTTACAACAAACGCAACTACTTTAGCGGTAGGCAGAGAAGTAACTTTTCGTAACTTCTAATTTGAAAACGTCAGTTGACGAAGACGTTAATTGTAAATTAACCCTTTAACGACCAAATTATTTTCATACTGATCAAAATGTTACGAAAATTACCATTCATCTTTACTCATTTTTATGTAATTTTACCGTCACTTTGAACGAAACATTTAGAATATGAGACTAAAGGGAATGATGATCTCTGACACGTATGTTCCCCTGTGGCAATAATGGGTTAATAGAGAAAGAGTTCAGGAATTTTATATGACCAGCGAGGACCGTTTTATCTCAAAGATACACTTGAAAATAAGCCTCTCAGAGATCTTCTCGAGGGTCCCACCACAACCGCCAGCACAACACACGTTCCACACAAGACAACACTCCAAATCACACCACATAGGGTTGAACTAGTTATTTCATAACCACATCTAACACCAAAACCCAATAATGAAATCACACAGAATCTCGAGAACTAGACTTGTTGAAGAGCCCGAAAAGGTGAAAAAAAAATCGCGTATGGGAATCGTACAAAATTTCTCATGTGCGTGCATTGCAGTAGCAGCAACAGCGGCCATGTCGTAAAATACGAAATTATCGCCGCATATTTCTTTTACTCGCAGCCGCAGGAAAAAGAAGACGATAACGCTGGACCAGAGTTGCAGCTGACGGTATTGCTTCATCAGTATTGCATGATCAGTATTGCTTCATCAGTATTGCATGATCAGTGAGGGAGAATAACAGAGGTTCTCCTGCAATCATAGCTGAAGTAGATCTTTGCAGGAAATGGACGGAAGGGGAAACTAGATGCCAAGAGAAATTGTGCGTCAACACATGAGTTACCGTGACGTATATCAGATCATATGCACTATCGTATTCCTATTCATTGAAATCAAAGGCATAGATAATACATAAACGTAAACAAATGAGTTTTGCATGTTGTTGCACTGAAAAATCCTGTATTCATTTCTCAACACAAGTCCATGAGCAAACGCAAAAGTTTCAAAGTTTATATAGATGTCACGAAGAAAGTTGAAAACGAGTTGAACATACATGAAAATTAGTAGTTAAGGGTCTAATTCAAAAACGCATGAAATAAGTTCATACCACTTTATTGGTTACGAATTTCTTTGATAGGCTCGCACGAAAATCAAATGATTAAAATTTCTGAGTACCACTAATGAAATAATGAGTACTTCACAGTTAGGGTTTGGTAAGGGTTATGTTTTTCGTTGTTCCATAATATGATAAAAATAAAACGTTAAGCTGACACATAAACGTCAAAACTATAAACCTTGCGTCCGAACTACAAAAGAAACAACGGTAACTTAAAGAAATAAAGAACTAAATCACTCATATTAATGCCAAGAGAAGGTATCACAATTCACTGAATTCACAGAATATTATCTAGCACTACAGAGACTCAATCTAGTGATGATCATTCTCTAGTTCACAGCAACAACACTGGTCTATTTAGACCTTACTTAAAATGCATTAAAAAAACGGACTTGAAAAATAAACGATTTTTCATCTATGTTTTTTTAACTGCTGATACACAAGGTTATTAAAAAGTAATCAGATTTGATAATACGTAGAGTCTCCATGAACATGTTGAATCGTTCATTTTGGTTTAAAGTGTGAAAAACAATTTCTGCCTAAAGTGTCGAGATATCTTTAAAGCTATTTTTATAGAATTTAACGATACAAACTACTATATTATCGTTTTGTAGCATGCAATATCCAGTTAGATGAACCACAAAACCATACATAATTCTTGACTAAAATATCATGTATTTCTTTCATTTCATACTTCGGTTAAGAACACAACAATTTTCCTCCAATTCGTGGGAGGTCAGAGTCAGGGTTCACTATAAAGAAGCAACTCCACTAACCAGCTTACATAAAAAAATAATTGGATGTCCTCGGCAAGCCTGCCATTACCCCCTGACAATTCGCTTTTTCATGAAACTCGTTTGGACTCACAGTATTGACTTGCTTCAGCCACATTTTTTCCGAAGAGGAAAATGCAACACAAGCACACGCTGTTCATGGGCGGATCACACCGCCGGCAGCGTCCACACAAACAGAACCATGACATGTTCGGAACATTCTAACCATGTTGAGTGCTGCGTTGGGTTGATAAATACTTCAGGTTTTTGTTTTGTTACACATTTTCAACAGAGGAAACGCTGCTGAGATCACTTTTGTTGTGGCTGCGGGGGTTAGACTAGGAATACAGGGTGTCCCAAAAAAAAGCAGACCGAACTTTGAATTGATAAAGCTCTGCAGTTATTGTTGATAATTTAGTTCTGTAAAAGTCAGCTTGTTCACTAAATATTTGTCCACTAACAGCGAAAATTTTATTTGTTTCCTTGAAAGAAATTATTACAATACAGATGTTAGCAGAGGCCACCGAAAGTACGTTTGCTCTGGGGCATGAAAGAAACTCAAAAGTCTATGAATACAAAGTTATAATATTTTAAATAATCAATGTCTCATTACCAATGAATATCCTTTAATAATGACATGCTAAAAATTTTCCACTTTATTTTAAGCCCTTTTTCCTTCAACATGACCTCCATTCTTCTCTAAACATAATTGCGCCCTTAATCTCATTGCTTGCACTGCCCTCCTAACCATCTGTGGACTTTCCTTAAATAGGTTCACTTCTCGGATGATACTCTTCCGTAACTGATTTATGTTTTCTGGTGGAGTAGTATAAACTTTATTCTTAAGATAGCCACATTGAAAAAAATCGCAAGCGGTTAGATCCGTGGATCTCGGAGGTCACTCAATATCATGATTGAAGGCTACAATGCGAGTACCAAAGAGCTCTTCTAATCTTTCTCTGACAATGATGTCTATGAGCAGGGGCTCCGTCTTGAAACCACCATAGTTTATCAAACCGGTTGCCGTAAATGTGTCGCAATTCTGGGTCTTTGTTTTCATGAATCATGCTGAGGTACATAAAACCATTCAAACTGTTATCGTAGGAAAACTGCACCTATAAGAGAGCCATTCCCGCATAATCCAATCTAAAGAGAAATTCTTTCATTCATATTTTATTCATGCAAGTGGTATTGTAGATACTGATATACATAAACAAGCTGGCCTTTAAAGAATTAAATTATCAACAATAACTGCATAACTTTATCAATTTAAAGTTCGGTCTGTTTTTTTAGGACACCCTGTATAATGATACTAATAATAATTTCAATAGAGGACATCAGTGTTCTTTCGGTCGTTTAACCTCTTCGTTACCATTGGGACAATATGCCCCACAGAAAGTTCCACAGACAATTAAGATAATGTGTCCCGCTGTAAATACCAATGGGATAATGAATTACAAAATGTTTTTAAGCCTAGCATCTTACCCAGGTCACTGAGATTTAAAAAAAAATTCAGACGTTTTTCCGACACAAACTACGTTTTAGCATAGGAAAAGCTTAATTTTTGTCAAAAAATATTCGGTATTAAGGGTTAAGAGACTGAATTAGAGACGAGGCTTGGACTTCATAATTCATTGAGAACCTGAAAAACGTGTAGCAGTTTTGGCAGCCACTCCCTCGTGTAAGAAACACGACACCAAAAACTTAAACTTTAGTCTTCATTTCTTTCATAACGCAAGAGAGAACAACAAGCATAGACTCACTCTGAATATTGTGTTCATCAAACAGATTAAGAGTGAAATAGAGTGGAATACGAATAAAATAAGAATGAAATAGGGATAGAAACAGAAACATAAACAGAAATATGAATAGAAATAGGCATACGAATAGGAAATGGAATAACAAGAGCATAAAATGGAATAAGAATAGGATAAAAATCTCTGTCGATGCACTTCCATGGGTGAACTTTACGAGCTGAATTTACTGAAGGTTTAGTCTCGACTGCAACATATATAGGAAGTGCAATTCACGACTATGTTCTATGTAATAATTATTATAAGGGTCTTATCGCGTCGTTAATTGTGAATCATACATTTATTGTAATTCATGCTTATCTAATTCATTGCAGAATACAATGCGAGCCAGAACTGATTCTGAACTTAGATTGAAATTTGGAAATTGAGTGTATGTGGAAATGATGATGGGACTGTTTTATGTGTACGTACATAAAGAGACACTCCAACATTCTCTTCAATCCCACGCTGATACGCTAGTCCAACCAGATGATTATTTCTCTCTGAATCTCGACAAAAATCTTTTATAGAAACTTGAGACACATGAGCCTATAAAGCGTCGTAAATTGTAAATATTATACTTTTCCAAATTCAACCAAGAATGCGTTGGTGGTACAGTGGCAGAATTCTCGCCTGCCACTCTGGATGATTTCCCGGCCGATGCAAATCTTTTAAATAAATTAAGTTCTTAGGACTACATATTAAATACGAACAGTATATATGACGTACTTTATATACGAAAACAGGTGAATCGAAGACCATAAGCAAATTTGGTAATTTTGACTATAAAGATTAAAGGAATGACATCAATCCATGAAAATACGGTAACAGTGCATGGAAAAAATAAATATGTTCATACACAGCACCACGGACATTGAAAATGAAGTAGTACGGAACTGCATGTCATCAGTTTTGTGCCCAATCATTATTCCCTACATCCATCACTATTCCTGTCTTTCTTCTGAATGACCTAATGACTTGTCGATGTTTATATCGTGAGTGCAAGTCTAATATTGTCTTGAAAGCAGTCAAAATAAGTCATAGCCCATTGATCAAATGTTTCAAATGGTTCATGAACTTGTAAATTGCAAACTTTATCCACTTCAGTTTATTCAGTCCTCGGTAGTATAGTGGTGAGTATCCCCGCCTGTCACGCGGGAGACCGGGGTTCGATTCCCCGCCGGGGAGGTAGCTTTTGCGGATTATCAAGCTCACCGTATTCTTCTTATATTTTATAATTCAAGTGCTCCAAGCCTGAAAATTTTTCATCGTATGTTGCTATTCTACTGCCCAACTCTCCTTGAGCTCATTCATCAAGTTAGAAAAGTCATGCGAGGAAAATGTGCTCCACACATCAGCTATCAATTTACCTTCATTCAAAGACTCCTCAATAGATGTCGACCCACGGAGATGAACAGTGAGAAAAATAATGCAGTATTTACAAGAAGGAATAAGTCACGAATCAACCTCGTATTAGATGTTAAAAGTTTAAGAGAAGAATTCAAAACACCTAAATAATAATTAGCTCTTTGTTACTCAATATTAATGCATTGGTGGTTCAGTGGTAGAATTCTCGCCTGCCACGCGGGAGGCCCGGGTTCAATTCCCGGCCAATGCAGCGCTTTTTAAACTCAATGAAAATTCATGAAGTTATTTAGGTTAGGGCAGCTTCAATCACACCATCTGTTCAGAAATTTTCTCGTTCTTGATTTTTACAGTCCATTTAGCATTGTACTAGAGGATTATTACCTACTTACAATCTAGGCTCACAGTTTTCATTAATGTCTCATCATAACGACCTTTCATCAAGCTCATCCAGCGCCCCTACGAGCTGTGGTGATGATGATGGATGTGTAGGTGTGGAACTCATGCGGCAAGTGGCCATTAAAACCCAACCGTCGCAGCGCCAGATACACAAAGACGCTATTATGAATCACAAGCAGTCTGAGCACACCAGACCAGCTAAACCCAAGGATGTAAATTATACCTCAAATGTTCGAGTCACAAAACATCAGGAGCTATGAAGGAGGAGCTAAATAATCAAGAGGCGTGGTTCTAAAAAACCAAAGGATTATACAAGCGGCTGTCGAAAAACGAAGAGAGTTCAAAAAGTTCAGAGACAGGAAATAAGAGAAGCAGCAGTAAAGGGCGTGACGGGCAACGGCAGGCGATCGTCTACATTAGTGTTTTTTAAAGTTTTTTTAATCACCGCCCCCTTAGAACACTATTTGATTTTCTACCACCCCCTAATGATTATATTACTGTATATTATACAGTAATATACGCCCCCCCATTCAAGGCGTACCCTCCTACCGCTCCCTTGCATTTCCTCAACGTCCCCAGGGGGGCGGTACGGACCACTTGGAGAAACACTGGTTTACAAGAATTCAAAAAACCGAAAATCTTCGACGTGGAGGTGAGAATATTTCTGGGATAGGAAACAGAAACAATATGCCAACCAACAACATAAGCGTATCAGGGCACCTCTATCAAGGCATGTACTCATGAAAGATTTTTCTCTCATATTTAGGGAGGGAGGTTCTTTGGAGCGACTGGATTCTAAAAGTTCGTGCCCATAAAACTTGAAAAAGTTCGTATCAACTTGCTAAAAGTTCTTGCCTGTAAATAACTTGCAGAAACTCGGAATTTCAGCGTCAATTCGGATTTAATGTCTACGTTACTTACTTCGGAAAATCAACGACAGAGACTACGTGTAGATATTAATTAACATACTTCAACCCATCGGTGCACTTTAAAACCAGTGGAGGTTAAGGAACAGCGTGTACAATTTAACCCTTTAGCGACGAAAAGGACCATACGGTCCTCTTTTACGGTCTTTGGGAGAATTGTTCTAATAATTAAACAGTGAGCAATATGAGATCCCGCTGCCGACATGGTTGACGCGGCTAGAAATACGGCATGGGACTTGGGTAAACAACCGAATAATTATCGAAGTAATTATCCGACCCAAGAATGGGCCAGAAGGTTCGTTCCTATAGCCTCATTCTATTCTATTCTACTAAGTTTGAACGCGGCGGCATGTTACAGCGTCGTTCTTTTGGCTGCCTGGCTCTCAGCGTGCTTCATTGCATCAGTGTACAGACGGTCTTTGTGAGCTTAGACGTACAAACTAGAAAAAAATTGGTCGCTAACGGGTTAAGGACAGTGTACGCACATACGTGTGAACGATAAGGACGGCCTTGCGACAAAGCAATGTGTGAGCAAATGGAGTAAAATCGCACAGTGTGACTAGCGTGGATAAGGTAAAATTGTTCGTATGATCAGGTTTGCAAGTGCATTTGGGTGATTATTATCAGTGAAATAGTTGATAGGGTTGCATTGATTTTCATTTATTTATGATAACCCACCTCACGTGCCATTTTCGTGTGTTGTTAATATGACAGCGTGTTGTCTCTCCTGCCATTCAGTGTAAGACGAGGGTAGAAAATGCTATAAGGTTTTCCTATAATACAAATTGAAATTATCGATCCGTAGAGGTAGCATAATTTATGTGTTTTCGGCTATTTTGCACTTTATTCAATGAGTTATTACGAGTGAAACTAGGCTGAATTTAGGCAATAGGATTCCATTGATTTTGCATTTATTCATTATATACTTCGTGCCATTTTCGTGGGTGTTATAGTAAATATTGCTAATTAACTTGTCCAATTTGTTCCCTTCTTGCATGGGCCTCATTAATTAATAACGTGTCATTATATGTCAGGAGGTTTGGCCCCATCCAATTGTACGACGACTTTCTCGTTATAAACAATTGACTGCATTCCAATTAACATAAAAGGTACACGTATATTGTTTTACATTGCAAGATTCAATTAATGTTCGCAATTATCTCATAATTCATGCTTGACGAAAAAATGAGAGTTGTGTTACCATAAGTCTTTACAGGTCAGAATAACGAATTAAAAACCCCGGTCCCACGCATCGGGTATTCAAATTGTACAGTGTAATGTATGGGAATCTAATGAGTTTAATTTTTCTATTTACATGAAGGACCTTTGTTTTCTGTTATTTTGTGTTTCCTTCCTTTCGGACGTTGGCATTCCACCTGCTAACTCTCCTCGAACTTTCACGGTACTTTGCAAATTATTAACAGCTAAACCTATTCGTTATGGTCACTACTCCATTTCCCTGCTACCATTGACCACTTCACTCCATTTCCCTGCTACCATTGACCACTTCACTCCATTTCCCTGCTACCATTGACCAC
Source organism: Trinorchestia longiramus (assembly GCA_006783055.1). NCBI lineage: Eukaryota > Metazoa > Arthropoda > Malacostraca > Amphipoda > Talitridae > Trinorchestia > Trinorchestia longiramus. The sequence continues at coordinate 54,975 of VCRD01002743.1, forward strand.
TTCACTCCATTTCCCTGCTACCATTGACCACTTCACTCCATTTCCCTGCTACCATTGACCACTTCACTCCATTTCCCTGCTACCATTGACCACTTCACTCCATTTCCCCGCTACCATTGACCACTTCACTCCATTAACTACCAATTACTGCTCTACTCTTCCTTCCCTCAACTGGCTGGCCAGACTTCAGTCCTGCATCTCTCTTTCAAACGCTTGTACTACATCTACCAATTGACTACAACGCTTGTACTACATCCACCCATTGACTACAACGCTTGTACTACATCTACCAATTGACTACAACGCTTGTACTACATCTACCAATTGACTACAACGCTTGTACTACATCTACCAATTGACTACAACGCTTGTACTACATCTACCAATTGACTACGACGCTTGTACTACATCTACCAATTGACTACAACGCTTGTACTACATCTACCAACTGACTACACGATAGTTCCATGCAAGGTATGATACATTTGTGATGATATTTTCGTCCTTTCTTATGAAGACGCATCAACCTGTTGACGGTCACCACTCACTCAACAATAATTGAACACTAAACTAATTAAACTAATAATTCACTCGTTAATTGAACTAATAAACGTTATAACATCATATGATGTTAACGCCGCTGTGGTACAGTCGCACATCTACCACATTATGTCGCACATCTACCACATTATGTCGCGCATCTACCACATTATGTCGCGCATCTACCACATTATGTCGCGCATCTACCACATTATGTCGCGCATCTACCACATTATGTCGCACATCTACCACATTATGTCGTGCATCTACCACATTATGTCACGCATCTACCACATTATGTCGCGCATCTACCACATTATGTCGCACATCTACCACAATATGTCGCGCATCTACCACATTATGTCGTGCATCTACCACATTATGTCGCGCATCTACCACATTATGTCGCGCATCTACCACATTATGTCGCGCATTATGTTTGTATGAGTTTCATTCTACCGGCAACTTATACCATATGATGTACAGGGTCAGGCAAAATGATCTGACATCTTAGAATAGAATAGAATAAGGCAATAGGAAAGAGCCGTTTGGCCCATTCTTGGTTCAATACCGAAGTCCCATCTTAAATGTGTCAGATCATTTTGCGTGACCCTGTACATCATGTGGTGTAAGTTGCCGGTAGAATGCAACTCGTACAAACATATGATGTAAATAACGCTAGACAGATTAACCTGTCACTCCAGCGCACGCTGTTCCATGACATATTATTAAAATGAACGATGTCTATTTTTAGCTTGTTTCATTGAAATAAGAACCTTAATCCCAACGACTGAATGTATAACATAGTAAATGTTTCAGTTTCTAAGCAATAACAAGAGCTCATAGATGTCCATCATTCTATGGGATTTTTGAAAGAACATGTGTGAAAGTTCACCAATGAAACATACGACCTTTCTTCAAAAATTATAATCCTACTGTGCAGCATATAACTTATCTTCGCTCCTCGGTAGTATAGTGGTGAGTATCCCCGCCTGTCACGCGGGAGACCGGGGTTCGATTCCCCGCCGGGGAGGTTATATTTTATTCATGCGTGGTGTTTTACCGTAGCACCTGCATTAGAGTTTAAGATGTCACAATAGAGTCTGAAATATATGAGAATTTTGACTACAATTAAAGAAACTGTAAAAATTGAACCGTACCAACTATGAATTTTCGAGTGAAGGTACAAATGAACTGAACAAAGTTAGCTAAAGTGAGTTATACTTTCTTCTGACGAATGAGGATTCAAGAAAATCATTCGCGACGAACTTTCTTGCAGATAAATGTATAACACAAATAGTAACAGCAGATTGTAACACAACAACAATTTGATAATAAGCTTTGATGACGGAATTTAAGGTGCATCGGTGGTTCAGTGGTAGAATTCTCGCCTGCCACGCGGGAGGCCCGGGTTCAATTCCCGGCCGATGCATCTAATTTTGCAGGGAATTATGATTTTTATTATCATTGCATATCCAGATTTGTGGACAGAACAGAACGAGTTTAATCAAATACAAAGCAAGACGAGAGACGACGTGAAACATAATGCCGTTCCTATCCTCGTGCAGACAAGTGAATTACTCGAACCATGCTATCGTACACTGGAAACGCCAAACTTTTAAAACCCGATAAGGATAATCAGCATTACAATACAACAATTGTCACAACCACCTACCGAATGACTATCTTCAATCCGTCCAAATACACGAGATCCCTTTAAAGAGTATCTTAAATTTTCACCCGATGCTTATTAATCATAGACGTTACATAAATAAATATATATATAATACATAAATATTTGGAATTCTTACCTATCATCATGTTGTCATGGTTCTTCAACACCTTACCTGCGGTAACAGAGAAAAATGCATTAAAGAACGCGACCGAAATAATTCACAAAACACAATTTTGAAATAATAATTCAGCAATACTTTACATAGAAAACTTCATTCAAAAACATTATGAATAATAACATTAAACAATAAATTACTCCTTAGTAGTATAGTGGTGAGTATACCCCGTCTGTGACGCGGGAGACCGGGGTTCGAGTTTTCGCTAGAGGAATACATTTTACTGAATGGAAAACCCGTTCAGTATTCCGGCTGATATTGATCTTCAGTATATTGGCTTGTGATCTTCAGTATACAGGATTGTTATTACTGATCTGTGACAAATTTCGAAGCTTTCACACAATAAATTTTCTACTATACAATATCAGACGTACGAGTATGGGTCACTGGTCACTTCAGTATTACATGTACGAGCATGTTTCAATGCATGCAAACGCTTTCTAAAAAAACAATGACAAATTGTTCGCACAAATGACAGAGAAAAGATATATGATATTTTCAATATACGATCCTAGCGTATAATAATACAGAGTTTATTGCTTGCTTGGTCCGTGTCTCTGTGACGCTCTTAAGGATTTAGATAGGAGGAAATTCGGTAGGGTATACATGTATTGTAAGCATTGTATTGTGGATACCAAAGGCACATCCTTCAATGTGGAAACTCCTTCGCAAAGCCCGCGTCCACTGGCAAATCAAACGAAAAATGCAGTAAAAAAACACGTGAATTTTTTCCCGTGTGGGTCTACTAGTTTACTAAATAATAGTAAATACACCATACCTTCAGGCGAACGAACGTGCAGAAATGTTTTTTTATTAAGGAATATTCTTCCTGCCTATTATTCAAACTAGTAGACCCACACGTGAAAATTCACGTGTTTTTTACTGAATTTGTTCGTTTGATTTGCCAGTGGACGCGGGCTTTGTGAAGGAGTTTCCACATTGAAGGATGTGCTTTTGGTATCCACAATACAATGCATACAATACGTGAATACTTGAGCTCCTATCTAAATCTTTAAGAGCGTGACAGAGAGACGGACCAAGCAAGCAAGCAACAAACTGTGTATTATTATATAGTGTAATCCAAGCTGTGTGATTAATTTAAATCACTATAAGATGCAACGAAAACGTAATATTCAGCTACATTTTAAGGGTGACCATCGAACACAAGGAAATCTGTGGGTTCTCAACACACTTCATTGCTTGAGAAGTCCTCAAACAAAACGCAATATTCAACTACATTTTAAGGGTGACCATCGAACACAAGGGAAGCTGTGGGTTCACAACACACTTCATTGCTTGAGAAGTCCTCGAACAAACAAGACCAGGAGAGCATCACGCAAGCCACGCAGAAAACACACCCGTCACAGCAAGCTCAGGAGGGCAAGAAATCTGTCTCTCGTGCTCTGCACTCCAGCGTATCAGAACTATATTTCTTCAAGTATATTTTGAAAAAAATGAGTATTTTTAAAGATCTAGTTTGAAAAAACGAAGCTATTTGTTAAGGTATACTTAAAAAAACGTATCTATTTGTTAAAGTATAAATGAAAAAACGAGCTTATTTGTTATGGTATATTTGAAAAAAACTAGTCTATTGTTAAGGTATATATTGAACAAAAACGAGTTCATTTGTTAAGATATACTTGAAAAAATAGAACTCAGCGTATTTGTTAAGATTCAGCTACTGGTTATTTGTTCAGAGTGCAGGTAATAGAAAATTTAAGATCATAACCGAGGATGGAGTAATGTAAGGTATGTTTTAATGCAATGTACCAAATCAAAGACGTTATATTGAAGAAAGTATATTATTGTAAAAAACAGATCATAATAAGTTGTTATTGACAATAAAGGGTAGATTAATCTCATCGAAGGTACATTGATACTATCAAAGATAGATTAATATCATCAAAGGAAGATCAATATTATCGAAGGTAGATTTATACCCCCGAGGGTAAATTAATATCATCAAGAGTTGATTAACACCACTAACGGTAAATTAATACCAACTAGGGTAAATTAATGCAATCGAAGGAAGACCGGCAATACACGGCATAGGTCATATTACGATACAGAACAAGATAATATCTGCCTCAAGCTTCCTTCCCTCCAACAAGCACATGCTGCCCACCACACAGGCAGCCACAGACCTGTCCAACAACTTTGTTCTAAAAAAGACTTCTAATAGCAGAAAAGAAGGCCTTGGTTCCAGAAAAAGACGCAATGAGATCAACAGGCGCACTGTTTCTGCAGGTTATCGTGTCCGGACCTTAACTGAATTTCCCGTTCATTTCAACACTAATTTACCGACGGCGCAATACGTGGTTGTTTTCTCAGCACGATGTGTGTTGTATTATTTTTATACCCCCTGCATCATACTTCCTTCCCGACGGTTTGGTTCGGAGGGAAACATCTCTTTTTCACTGTCAGCTTTGTTTCACGAGAAAAAAGCGATGGTACAATATCCGCGTGATGTTGCCGGGCTGAAGATGTGTTGTGTAATGAACTGAAGCTCGTCAGTCATCACTGATGGACAGACCAGCGACTCCGGACTTTCGAGCTTCACAATAGGAAATAGAATTTTAAATCAACGCCTTACAAAAGAGGGAACTTGCCCTCTTTTAACTGAAGAAGGAGTGAAAGGAAGGAGAGAAATGAAAAAAAATATCATATAAACAAGTTTCGTTCGTAAAGTTTACGGAGGAAATTTGCTAAAAAAATCGACTTAAATTAAGTAACTTTCTGAGCAAGAACTAATTCTCTAGCCAGCAAACTAGAAGAACATGAGTCCAAATGACCATTTCATTTCTACAAGACTTCTATCAGTACAGCAAGCTTGTAATGCACAGATGAGTTTGGATGAACAGGCATAATTGGATGAACAGGTCTAATTGGATGAACAGGTCTAATTGGATGAACAGGTCTAATTGGACGAACAGGTCTAATTGGACGAACAGGTCTACTTGGATGAACAGGTATAATTGGATGAACAAGCATAATTGGATGAACAGGCTGCAAAAAATAAACAAATGAGAACACACCACAAAGCTGCGTGTTCGTGAACATGTACATACTAACTAGCTACATAAAGACACACGAACCACGAACATGTAACCATGTAACTTAGCATAGTCCCCTAGTACCAGTATCATCACAAGGACAGCCGTTTTGTGAGAGAATTAGACGGTGAAAAGATGTTTCTCAGTTCCCCCGCTCTGTAACTCTAGCTAGATTCTCATCACATTAAACATTTACACCTCAATGTTAGCACTGGTTCAAGTGAGGAAACCTCGAGTTAACAGTGAACACAAACCCTGTAACGTTCATCACAAATTTGAACTCCATACACTTCATACTGAACAGTATATCCATATGTTGTAGCCTATATACCCCGTCCACCTATCATAGCCTTCATACCACGTCCACGTACCATCATAACCTTCATACCACGTCCACGTACCATCACAGTCTGCATACCACGTCCACATACCATCACAGTCTGCATACCACGTCCACATACCATCACAGTCTGCATACCACGTCCACATACCATCACAGTCTGCATACCACGTCCACATACCACCATACTAACATACCAGAACAACAAGCAAACTGAAGCCAGACACGCTACTCCAGAAACTATGTAGCAAACAAATGACAGGAAAATAATGAGCCAAAACAATCAGGCGAACGACAATGTCGACTGTGCTATTACAGTAATGAGGTAATGACAGTCCCGTTATGTGGTTGACTGTCTCTGGTGAACTGCAGACTGTGGTCACTCCCAGGACTGTGCAGTTAATAAATAAATTTTCAACTCACTGCCCACAACCCTACAAGCACCAAGTTAATTTTGTGACTGACCAAAATGTTACCTGTATTATAAATCAAAATTACCTGTTTTATAACTCAAAATTACCTGTACTACAACTCAAAATTAGCTGTATTACAACTCAAAATTACTTGTATTATAACTCAAAATTACCTGTATTATAACTCAAAAATACCTGAATTACAACTCAAAATTACCTGTATTATAACTCAAAATTACCTGTATTATAACTCAAAATTACCTGTATTATAACTCATAACATGCAATATGATGTTTCTTTTCGGTTGTGACACCAGGGTTGTGCAGTTGATGAACAAATGGTCGACTCACTGCCCTTGCCCGACAAGCACCAAGTTATTTTTTGGCATGGGACTTGGGTAAACAACCGAATAATTATCGAAGTGATTATCCGACCCAAGAATGGGCCATAGGGTTCGTTCCCATAGCCTCATTCTATTCTATTCTATCCTATTCCGTAATGATCACCCAGACTACGCTGTCGGTTAGCCAGCTCACTGCTGTCACCCCCTATGAACAAGTTATTTTTTGACTGATTTAAATGTTACGGAAAGTGTATCTAATATGATATGCAATATATCGTCTTCCATATAATTACACGCAGTTTTCGTCAGGAACATTCAGAATGTAGGACTGAAATGAATGATTTCTAATGCGCATCAAGACTGACTGTGGTCAGAGTAAAATCCAATGATGCTTGAATGCAACTCCCTGAACACGACAACGACTTGGCAACTTAGCTACTAAAGTTGAGGTAACTTAGCTGCTAAAGTTGAGGCAACTCAGCCGCTCAAGTTGAAGTAACTTAGTCGCCAAAGTTGAGGCAACTTAGCCCCTAAAGTTGAAGTAACTTAGTCGCCACAGTTGAGGCAACTTAGCTACTAAATCGAGCACAACACGGAACTTTTTACAGACACGCCAGCTAGTCAGTGACGAGGTCCACTATGCTCTATTACTCATTACAATACTCATGAATGGCAGGCAAAGTCCAGTCAAGTATTGAAAAAGCAAGTGAAGTCGTGCCAAGTATTGTAAAAGCAAGTGAAGTCAAATTAAGTATTATAAGAGCAAGTGAAGTTGAGTCAAGTATTGTAAAGGCAAGTGAAGTCAAATTAAGTATTATATGAGCAAGTGAAGTCGAGTCAAGTATTGTAAAAGCAAGTGAAGTCAAATTAAGTATTATAAGAGCAAGTGAAGTCGAGTCAAGTATTATAAAAGCAAGTGAAGTCGGGTCAAGTATTGTAAAAACAAGTGAAGTCAAATTAAGTACTATAAGAGCAAGTGAAGTTGAGTCAAGTATTGTAAAGGCAAGTGAAGTCAAATTAAGTATTATAAGAGCAAGTGAAGTCGAGTCAAGTATTGTAAAGGCAAGTGAAGTCGAATTAAGTACTATAAGAGCATGTGAAGTCGAGTCAAGTATTGTAAAGGCAAGTGAAGTCAAATTAAGTACTATAAGAGCAAGTGAAGTTGAGTCAAGTATTGTAAAGGCAAGTGAAGTCAAATTAAGTACTATAAGAGCAAGTGAAGTTGAGTCAAGTATTGTAAAGGCAAGTGAAGTCAAATTAAGTATTATAAGAGCAAGTGAAGTTGAGTCAAGTATTGTAAAAGCAAGTGAAGTCAAATTAAGTATTATAAGAGCAAGTCAAGTATTATAAGAGTAAGTGAAGTCCAGAACATGAAGCTCGCCGTGCTGCCAGCTGGTGCAGAGGAAGAGGCTCTAATTCGGACACATGAAATCTTAACGGAATTAAGTTTAGACCCCCAGGGTTACGGCGGAAAGCGCTACAATCCCTCCATTAAAGACAGGAAAATTGATGAACTTTACTCAGTAAAAAGCTTATCCCAAGTCTGACGCTGCCATGCAATGCATATAATTGTAAAATTAGTGGCGTTTCGTAACTCTCGCACCTAGAATATGAAAATTGAAATGCATTCTAACACGATACAATATTGAGATCCAGTCTAACGCAATACAGTATTGAGACCCAGTCCAACACAATATAATATTGAGACATAGTCAAACGCAATGCAGTATTAAGATCCAGTCTAACACAATACAATATTGAGATCTATCGTAATACAATACAATCTTATCGCGTAGCCTCGTATTTCATTATTTTGTGAGATCATCTCGCTTGCGTAGACGTTTACCTCCACTATACAGACAACTCAATACATGATGCACTTTAAAATACTCATTTGCATTAAATTCTTCACGCATGCGCTCTAAAGAAAGCTTTTAAGGAGAACTGCTGCGCTAGGAACAGTCATTTCTTAACAACAACATCGTCAGACAAGCTGCTACGTCCAGTCTGACCTTCATACAGACTTAAAATAATAGCTGCCACACAATGAGGCATGGCTGATCCACGGTTTACTTCGAGAATCAGAAACACAACCTGATAAAAACAAACTATTTTAGAACATCGCGTAACGTGCTTGTTTGCGAAACGTAGAAAAAAGTAAAAAGAATACGAGATTATTGTCATAATACTTTAAAAACATAGACATGAAAATTATGGTATTGCACTTACACCAGCGAGAAATGGCATTATTATCCTAGGATAACTACATTTATTAATGTTGAGCAAGGTAATTTATTATTATATTATACTAGGTTATTATCTACGGGAATGAATATTTAAATAGAACTGCGCACTGACTGCAGACACGGTACAATATTGCATCAACTGATTGACCAAATAATTTACAGCCAACGTCAAAACTGACTTTCGGAGTTGCTGCCCATTTCAGTTGCATGAACCTGAAATTCATGGGCCCGCAAAAGTTCCCTGAGGAATCAAGTAAAATTATATCAAATTGAAGCACGCTAAGAATCATCGCTATGAATTGCATTGCATACTATGAATTATACGTTGTACAGAAATCGTCACACAGTTTCAATATGCTTGTGCGTCACACGCAATCAAGAGTTGAACATGAGCTTTCAGTCTTAACAGTTCACAAGTTGACACCCACACATTTCAATCTAATGTCACACCGAGATGAGCAGCAACTCGCGAATGACGCTTTTGTTAGTTTTCAATTTGCCCAGCAATGGCCGAGGTGATAATTTGTAACTAAATAAGGAAATGCAACGCAAACTAACACGTCTCCAGTAATAGGGATTTCACACAAAATCTAGCATTTCCAGTTCAGTAACACATTTGCATCGTAAGGAAACCAAATGGTGTTGCTTATTATTAAAATCCCCATTTCCTGACCTTGCAATTGTGTTGACAAAGTGAGGAATTTTTTTGCTTTTTAGAAGGCTAATTTTCAAGGCAGATTTTGAATGACAAATACTACACGACAACAAACAAATGATGCGAAAAAAATATAATTTTATGTGTGGGGACTTAAAAAAAATATACCATAATTAAACTTGCGAAATACATATGTACTGTACATGGATATAAATAATGTTCCTAACAAGTTACTTCTATAGAATAATAGATCTAATTCATCTGAAACTGTTTTCTGAAGGAAAAAATCAAAGCTTCTCTTGATACACATTAGCATTAATTGGAAAGCGGTTATGTGTGACTTAGTTCATATGATGATACGTAATAAAAAGGACTTAATGAGCTTTACTTAAGTAAAAGAAATGGTACTAATACCTTCGTAAACAGATCATACAAAGTAAACTTTCCACCATTTCAAACATTATCAGAGAAGAAAATATTTATTCGCATACGATTATTTCATGGAAAAACTTGCATCGATGCCAATAAAAGCTAAAATAAAGTTTCTGAAAATTGAATTCAATCGAAAGACATGTTTTTCAGTGGCTTTTTAATAACAAAACTGACCTGCAATGTATTGAAGCAAGAACACGTTATACATGTGTTCAAAATGAGGCTATACGGAACGAAATAATTTTTTGTGATTAAAAGAGTTATACATAGAATGAATAAAAGTATAAATTCTGAATACAATTTCTGTCGTTCATTTCAGAGTTACTACATCATCAGCAACAGGCTTTCTGCTTCAAGAATGAGCTGTGACACGAAGAAGTCGTCTGAACAACTCAGACCAAATATTTAAAATCCTCGTAAGTAGAGAATATGGTTTTCATACTTGATTCGCGTTGATCGGTATTTAAAATGAATGAAAAATGCATACTTGATTCGCGTTGAGCAGTATCTAAATTAAATAAAAAATTCGTACTCGATTCGTGTTAAAAAATATTTCAATATTTATGTATGAAAATGAGGAAGCATCGTGGGACGCTGCTCAGGTGAAAACGTAAGACGGACCTCGTGGCCACAAAAAATGTCCTTCACAAGATCCTTCCCACGCTCAACATACGACACTGCAGTTCACAATCTCTTCAGTTATTGAACAACTTTCTTGTACAGTGTTGTATCATCTCGTAGCATTCCACTACATAATAACTAAACAGTTCCCGTGGAAATTCCACGATTTAGATTTAAATAATTTGAAATTATTATAGAAATGAATGCATTAAAGATTTACTACGAATTATTGTGTTTTAAATAAATACTTTTCATTAATTTCATTCGGAACTTCTTTTCTGCATCTTATTCTTAGGAATGGGATGGACACACTCAGATACAGTGAGAGAGAGAGAGAGATGGAAATACATTGTCTATTATATATGTAGATACACAGTTGGTTACTTACTTGCTTGGTCCGTGTCTCTGTGACACTGTTGAGGAAATAGATAGGAGAAAATTCAATAGGGTATACACGTATTGTAAGCATTGTATTGTGGGTACCATAGGCAGGCACATCCTTCAAGGTGGAAACTCCTTCGCAAAGCCCGCGTCCACTGGCAGATAATCGAAAAAGTTCCGTAGAAAACGCGTGAATTTTCACGTGTGGATCTACTAATTGTCTTTATGAACGTCAGAAGTCATGCCGAAACCTGAGTTCCCTTAAAACGGAAACGCGTATTTCTGAATGCAGCAAATTTCAGTTTCAGATGTTTCCATAACGTCTGATATAGAATCATACAATTTAATAAGAAATTAAGAACAGAAGCTAGATAATTGTTGTACTAAAGTTAAACTGCAATAATTTTTATTGGGATATTATGTTTAACGATATTTGAAGTAGCGTCATAGTCGACACAAACTTCAACTTGAGCACCGTAAACTACAGTAAAGTAAAGAAGTTTAAAGTATAATAAAGTATAGTAAAGTACATTAAAGTTAGCAGGAAAACAATGACCTAATTCTTGGACGCCATTCGTAACAAGACATTAATTAGTAGAGTAAAAAGCAAAAACAATTCTGGATCCTTGAAGAGGCATTTGTTACAGGAAATTAATGCCGTTTCATAGCGGTACAGAATCAAAACGAGTCTCGGTTTTCAAAGGGAATATCCTCAGATTACAAAAGGAAATTAAATTTTTTAGAAACAAGATCCACTCCGAGAAGCTCCGACAGCCGTGCGTTGAGTGCTCCCATGACTCCAGGAAAATTTTCCCACGCAAAAATGATAAAAATGAACCACTGAAAACCTGGAATTCATTTAGCTCTTCAGAACTGAAGATCATTTGGGATTTCATGGTAAATGAGAAATTTATGATAGAACAGACGTATTAACATAATATCATACTTGATATAAATTGAGCAGGAAAATTGTAGTTTCTATCCTAAAAAGGGGCAAGCACAGTAAATCGAGCACTAAGGAAGTACTTGATATCAAGTATTGTAGCACTGAAAAGGTAAAACTATCACAATACTTGAGATTTGTGACGCTATCTAGTGGTTGTGGAGAAAGGGACTGGACTGAAATATCGGGATCGGATCGTAACACCCACCACCGTTATCAACTTTTAATTAAGAATTTAGGTGCTAATTAGAAATTTAAATCTTCCAGTTCAGACAATTTCATTACTGTTTTATTTTTGGTATTATTAGGTTGTTACAAAAATAATGGCCGATTTCAGAAGCCTTCGAGACCTTCGAGCGGCCATTATTTTTGTAACAACCTAATATATGGATCTACAAGCATGGACAACTTTGATGGCATTTGTCTGCAGTATATCAGTAATAACGTACAACCTTGCGCTCGTGTTGTTCCAATAAGAATGACGAGCTCTAGATATTTTGAAGTTTTACTTTCTAACTGATACGATGACTCAGTCATGGCAGATATGTCCAAAACCATCACAGCAAGAAGAACAGGCGCGCTCAAAGCCATCATTATACTCACTCTAGTCGGAACCACTTAGAAATATTGTTTCTATTCATGCTTAATAACGTTGTAATCTGAAAATATTTTCTTCGAGCACTGTGATTGGTGCATACAACTTTTTACCTTGGTCGAAACAAGGTAAAAAGAGAGAAAACAAGGTTGGTATGGAGCGAAAAAAACACTAAAAATTTTACTCATACATTATAATTTGAACGTTATACATTATACTTTTTAAAAAGTACTAGAAATAAAGATAAAGAATTAATTTCCTAAATGTTTTCCGAAGGATTAATGCCGGAATGTTTTCAAATAGGAGAATCTTGAACAATAAACGATAAAAAAGGAGAATCAGTAACTAAAAATTATACGAGAGTTTGCAAAAAGTTTTGATTTTTACAAAATGATAAAGAAAATGGGAATCAGACGATGCAAGACGATAAAAAAATGAGACGATAAAAAAATGAGAATCAGTAACTAAAAATTATACGAGAGATTACAAAAAGTTTTGATTTTTACAAGAATCAAAAAGTTTTGATCACTCGTATAATATAAGCGATTAATATCTTTTTCGATATCGAAGAGATAACCATCCTAGAAAGAAGCTTTGTTCCTGCAGGGAAAACTGTATTGCAATCCTCGCATTGGTGAGGCGGGCTATGAGATAATCAAAGCTGTAATTCAATAGCGAAATGAAACGTTACGTCACGAAGGACAATACGAGAATTTGTGAGGGAGATATACGAGGCAGTGACTTCAAACACGAGAAAACTTCACGAAATGCTGCACAACAAGCATGGGAACTTGTAAAACGTTCAATAAGTCTACTATTTATAGGTCGTTTGATATGACGTTTTTAACTTAGAGTCCAGTTTTGATGCAGTCTAAAACTGAACTGACGAGGAAAAGTAATATGACAATACTATGAAATTGTTCAAGTTCATTATTACTGGGTATTATTTTTAGGAAAACGATAAGCAATTTTTAAAGAACTTTAACACGGAATGAAATTGAACAATAACACGGCAATAAAGGACTGGAAGAAGCCTCGCGTAGACCCATGTCTCACAGAGCTCCGGCCGTGACCATCTTCATGCCAAAGAAGGCATGTGAGAGGAGACATCAGGGCAGAATAGTGAGATGAACCCCCTAATCAAATGTAGACACACTTTATCCGGTACTTTCTGGGGAGAGCCATGGTTAATCTATACATATAGTGCGTTTGCAAACTGCATATTAGAGGAAGATTTTAACCGAGATTTGCTAGAGACAGACAATGTAAGTAAGACACACATGTTGAGAGTTGGCAAACTGCATATTAGAGAAAGATTTTGCCCGGGATTTGCTAGAGACAGACAAAGCAAGTAAGACACACATGTTGAGCGTTTGCGAACAGCATATTAGAAGAAGATTTTACTTGGAAGTTGCTAGAGATAGACAAGGTAAGTCCACACTTCCATAGTGCGTTTACAGACCATGAATTAGGAAAATATCTTCCTCCAAGTCGCTCGAGAGACACAGGTTAGTACACACATGTGTAGTGCTCTGGCCAACCATTTATTAGAAAACATATTTCACCGGATAGTTGCTAGAGACGGACAGCGTACGTACGACACAATGCAGCGTGTCCACAGACCCTTTAATGAAGTTAGAAAAAATGTAATTATTTGGCCCTGATACGAAAATATCAGACAAATCTGACATTTCAGTCATATTTAAGTGTGGGGAAAGTAGTTTACGTAACTAAACATTGTTGCATGCGACGTCTCCGAGTAAACACGGATTTGGGGAAGGCGAATAACAAAACAGCAAAATTTAAAACATAAAAGTTTTGAATAATAGAAGACGAAACGCTTTTGAGAATTCACACTTCAATTAATAAACTGCATGACCATCTGAAAATATCTTTCACTTTCTTGTACACAGAATTGGACCTCAAACCTGGTGCTCGGAAGGCAACATATCTTTTATACGAAAATACTGTGCACAAAACACACGGGTCGGCCAAGCAACTCAACACACACATACAGTGTGGCGTACAAACTCGCATGTATAAAATACTCTTTTCAAGTACCAATAACAAGGAGTATAGAACATAAATATCTATAATATTAATATGGTTGAGCGTGCATCCGTTTATTCAAAGGTAATATTTCGTTTTATGAATATTTAGGCGTGGTGTTCATAAACTGTGACACCCATCTACTCTTATACTTGTGTTCCTTATATCGTGTGTTGTGCCTTCAGTATTACATAGGAGGAAATCCATGAATATCCATACACAGGTTGTGTTATAGATGCACACATGTTCAAATTAAATTTGTTGCATCATTTATTCATGACTCATAATTTTGCCGAATGTTGTACAAAATAGGTTATATGAATTGTAACTCTTAAGTACATGAGAAGACACGATGACTTGAGAACGAGTGAGACGCCACCGGCAGCTGCTAAAGAGAACTGCAACATTACACAGAAATACAGAGCGTCACAGGAATTTGTTCCGTATATTTTGCAGTGGGAAAATACTCTACAGTTTCAGTTTTTTTTTCGTTGCATAATTTGTCTGATACATTTTCACTTGCAAGTACATTCATCATACTTATAATTCTTTTTTTTCATTTCAGCTTATTTTTTGTTATTCCGATCATCGTAAGATTATTTGCAAGAGTTTAAATTAAATAATCCAAAAAGGACGTGTTTTCCAAAATGCCAATTCATCGTCTTGCTTCAAGCCTTGCAAGTTGAGTTTTCAGCTCTAGAGCCACCTACCCAATAATATATACGATACGATTATAATAAAATCCGTCGTTTATTCATTTATGAATATATTTCCTCTTCCCCTCACTGCTGAATTACATAGGGGCATTAATTTGAAACAAGTCACTACTAAGGAGCTGAGTCACTCAAGCTAAGTACTGGCTTTTCAATAGAATGGACATACATGTATTGTAAGCATTGTATTGTGAATACCAAAGACGTCAGACTACTATAAAATAAGATTTGATTTCATATATAACATTCCTTCCCTTCAATAAGGAAATTCCTTTGCAAAGACAGTATCGACTGGTAAATGAAAGAAAAAAGGTGTTTAAAAATACGTGAACTTCACGTGCGGGTCGACTAGTAGAAGAGATAACACACTAATATCCTGCCAGAATGTCAGAATGCGACCGAAGGTTAGTTTGGTATGCATTACAACAATGACCAGTACGCCACTCACCTCCGTCTTCATGTATATACATACATATAATAGAGGAGCTTTATTCTGTACTGATATACATAAGCTCTTCTGCTTATGTCCTAGCAGCTTCTGAAGTTTCCTTCAGCGTCACAACATATGTGTTATGCGAAAATTATATTCAGAAAAAGAAAACTCTTGATACATCAGCAAATTCAATTGTTTTAAAGAATATTGATATGATCTAGAGTACCAAACCATCAAACACTACGAAAAAAAACTAAAGTCATGAGAAACACAATTTCCAGTTCAATCTCGCTTTGCCTCACTGAAAATAAAAGTGATATGTGTCGTAAAATGATTTTAATAAATATAGACACGTGATGTCAAACAAATCACGATTTTATGTTAATTAATACTCTTTTGTTTGCGCACTACGCTACCCTGAATAATGAATGCAAAGCGCATCATACAGCAGCCTAACAACGATGACAATCAATGCAATTGAAATGCAGCTTCTCTTGTCCCAAAACCCCAGCGTGATTAATGAAGAGCTGGACAGCTGAGCTGAAGACCAGCTCAACGGAGAGATGTTCTTTAGTATAACCCGTTGATCGAGAGTGAGTGCATACCAAGATGCTACCATGCACGATAACGTAAACATGTTCCCCCACCTAAAAACCGAGACAAATCATCGGTTCACACCAATCTTATGGATTGCAAAAGAAGATTTTACAACGCAACAAGGGACGACACGTATTGATCCAATGCATGAATGCATTCGGGACTATGAAAATAAAAATTTCTTGCTGTGATTCGATAGAAGGAACTTCTGAGAGCAACGGATAAATGCAAACTATCCTTGAGGCACGAGATCGAATGACTTTAAAGTTGAGTTGTTCACGGCCGTGCAGGTTGCGTGGATCAGGTGCACAGGTGCATCTGTGCAGCCTTGCATAACATGGTATAGGGTAGAAGAATCTGTAACTTTGTAAAGCATGGTATACGGGTAGAAGAATCTGTAACTTTGCAAAGCATGGTATACGGGTAGAAGAATCTGTAACTTTACATAGCATGGCATAGGGGTAGAAGAATCTGTAACTTTATAAAGCATGGCATAGGAGTAGAAGAATCTGTAACTTTATAAAGCATGGCATTGGGGTAGAAGAATCTGTAACTTCATGAAGCATGGCATAGCAGTAAAGAATCTGTTGCTTTATAAAGCATTGTATAGGGATGGAAGAATTTGTAGCTTTATAAAGGATGGCATAAGGTAGAAGACTACAGTTTTACAAAGTATGGCATAGGTGTGATTAATATACAGTGCCACTGCCTGTCTTAATCCTTTCGCTACCGTTGGGTTAATATGTCCAAAACAAACTTTAGAATCATTCCTTTTAGTCCCATATTTTAAATCTTTCGTTCAAAATTACGGCAAAATTACATAGAGGTGAGTAAAAATAAGTGGTAATTTACGCAATATTATGATCAGTATGAAAATAATTTGGTCGTGAAAGGGTTAAGTAACATGAGTGGTACGAGCGATAAAGAGCGATAAGTGGTACGAGCGATAAAGAGCGATAAGTGGTACGAGCGATAAAGAGCGATAAGTGGTACGAGCGATAAAGAGCGATAAGTGGTATGAGCGATAAGTGGTACGAGCGATAAAAAGCGATAAGTGGTACGAGCGATAAGTGGTACGAGCGATAAAAAGCGATAAGTGGTACGAGCGATAAGTGATACGAGCGATAAAGAGTACGAGCGATAAGTGGTAATTTACGCAATATTTTGATCAGTATGAAAATAATTTGGTCGTGAAAGGGTTAAGTAACATGAGTGCTCTGAGTACGAGCGACAGAGAAAAATACTGTTACACAGCAAAAATATGTTTTTTAAAAGCATTTATTTCATTATCTGATTTTAACAAATAGTAAGTAATTTACTAAACCCCGACCACAAAAATTTCTTTCAAAATAATTCTTTTCTGCTCTCACTACTTCTGCTCTTATAAAATTACATTGGGTACCATTTGCGAAATAATAATTCTAAAAATTGATTTGAAAACGTTACAGGAATTATGTTATATCTTGTATTTAGAGTATACTTAATATTATATAGTTATAACACGTTGTACTGCAGCCCTCCCTGAAACATCAACATTCTGAAAGAACGCCGTTCAGGTGTGTCAGTGCTTTGCAAGAGATGAATTTCCTCACACTTTTACCTTGCGCTTCTAGCTTTTTATGCCACAGCGAGCAACGTACTCAAACTTGCAGGTAAAGCACCACAGCTGGATGAACATCTCATGCATGTATCAGTACTGCACAAGTTTTCATAATGCAACTCTATAACAATAAACATGATGTTTCTCAGTGAAATAACCACGTTCATTCTGCACACCGACAGCACTTTATGATATTTTCAGGGACTCGGCAGCAGAAGGAAAAAACTTTGATATTTCCAACAGAAAATAGCAAGTGCGCGGAAATCTTTGTATGATTCCAGATGCCTCAGACCCTGGCCAGTACTTTAGCTTATATTTTTTACCTATTACATCAAAACTTGCATTGCAACTTAAAGAATCTACGTAAAATCTAAAAAATAAAAATATTTATCACATTTTTCTTATTAGAGCTTCTTTAAACTCTGAAACAATTCATTTTTGACGAGAAATTGTGACCTCAAAATCTACATTCGAAAGCCCTACAGGTCTGATTGCCATGAACTACAATCCTATGAATTATTCCACTATATAATAATACACAGTTTGCTTGCTTGGTCCGTCTCTCTGTGACGCTCTTAAGGATTTAAATAGGAGGAAATTCGGTAGGGTATACATGTATTGTAAGCATTGTATTGTGGATACCAAAGGCACATCCTTCAATGTGGAAACTCCTTCGCAAAGCCCGCGTCCACTGGCAAATCAAACGAAAAAATTCAGTGAAAACACGTGAATTTTCACGTGTGGGTCTACTGGTTCTTTTATAAAGAAGCGTCACAAATACACATTACCCAGATAACAGCTGCTGCGGCTGTGATTGCAGTTATCACGTTGTGGAGTCAGTTTTGATTCAGACAATTGCTACTGCAATCTGATATGAATATGTGTAATCGGTTATTCTAAATCAGGCGTAATGACCAGTTTTTGAAAATAATTCTGTTCTAATAAATTCACTGATTTACTTGAGAGACACTTCGTGCTTTCATCGTAGCTGTAAAAGAACGACTCGATTGTTTATCCCCAAAGCACTCGGTAATCTAGAAGCAGGACCTAATTTCTTGTCTTTGTTTTTAAAGTATAACAAATGAATAAATATCACATTGTTTCAAGGTATTAGTTTTGGATAAGAATTACATTGTCCTAAGGTATTACTAATAAATAAGTCTCACATCGTTTCGAAGTATTACTCATATAAGTGTAACATTGTTTCTCACTATTACTCAAATAATTGTCACACATTAACCCATTAATGACGAAAATTATTTACTCGATGTACCCTTCCATTGCAATTTTTTAAGGCCAGCTGAACATGGTGTAACCGGCGTATAAGAACCAAACCTGTTTAGAAAATGTACAAGCTTTGTATTGAACCAATTAACCCACTAAAATTGATACTTGATAATACAGTTAAAATATGTATTTTTGTCCCCTGGTTCCAAATGGAACCGCTCGTCATTAATGGGTTAACGAGTACAATAATGAACGAGTAGAGCATTAGATTTTATAAGGTTACCCAAAATGCACACGTAATAAAATTAAAATCTCTTCCATATGCACTTTTTTTAACTAGGAACAGCTGTCGACTCAAGCGACCAGTTTCTGCAAAATACGAGTTTCCTAACATGGAGCCGACCTGCTCCGACTGACTGCGCCTCAACTTCAATGTAAATAAATACGAAACGTTCTCACGAACTCGCGACTCTCAATAGATCCATTTTATATAAGGATTCTCGAGACATCGGAAAAGGGGTTCTCGAGACATCGTAAAAGGGTTCTTGAGACGCCGTAAAAGGGTCCTCGAGACATCGGAAAAAGGGTCCTCGAGATATCGGAAAAAGGGTCCTCGAGACATCGGAAAAGGGTCCTCGAGACATCGTAAAAGGGTTCTCGAGACATCGGAAAAAGGGTCCTCGAGACATCGGAAAAGGGTCCTCGAGACATCGTAAAAGGGTTTTCGAGACATCGTAAAAGGGTTTTCGAGACATCGTAAAAGGGTTTTCGAGACATCGTAAAAGGGTTTTCGAGACATCGTAAAAGGGTTTTTGAGACAACAGAAACGGATTCTAATGGTATCAATACTTAATACACAAAACTAAGCAAATGAAATTTTAAAATATTTCATGACCTAAATAGAATGGTTAACTTTAGAACACTATTATTCCATGACATAATTAGTGAAATATTTTGCGGTCTAATGCCTTTAATATTCCATGATCTAATTTGTCTTACATTCCATGGTCAATTGGATTAATATTTATCGGTCTAAACGGGTAATATTCCTTGCTATAATTTGGCAATATTCCTTGGTCTCAATGTGTGATATTCCTTGGTGTAATCGGGAAATATTCCATGCTTCAATTGGGTGGTATTCCTTGGTCGAAATATTTTTAATATATCGCGGTCTTAATTAAACAGCAAATTTGAGAACGCTTTTCTGACAAAAGAATCTGTGAATCACGACCACAATTTTACAGCTGGTGAGGTCCTGAGGAAGTATTGGCACTCATCCTGGTCAACAATGAGTAATAACGATGAGTTACCTGGCATGAGTGATCACAAACTATCTCTGTGAAAGTCACCAATCCATAGCTAGTAATTTTTATTCCAGCCACATGGAAATTATCAATAGCTTTCGTTCGATACTAATCGCAGGAAGCGAATGTTTGCACCGAAAATGGTCATTGCAGTGTGATGTGTGGCGTCTTATTTTGAGCAAGATTTTTTGAAGGAAAATGCATTTCATGAGCAGCACCATTCAACAACAAGAGACCCTATACTCTTAAGCAGCAAGCAACCAGCAAAACGAAACTGGCCAAGTTGGAGCGGAATGCTAAGGCAAAACGAAACTGTCCAAGTCGCTAGGGTAAAATTAAACTGGTCAAATCGGGGCTAATTGTCAAGGCCAGACGAAACTGGCCAAGTCAGGACTGATTCTAGAATACATAAAACAAAACTGGTTAAGTCAGGGCTGCTCCAGCGATCCAGTTTGCCCTTTTTGTGGGTTGTAACATCTGGGGTCGCAACTCTTCCATCACGAGCGACAACGCAGATTTCTTTGCTAAGAAGCAGAGCCGGAGAAAGCAGCGAGAGTACCGCCGTTCCCACAGGAATTTTTGCACAGATGGACTCCAAAATTTCTACAGTAAGATCGGGGGGAAGCTTAGGTTATGGTAGAAATGGCACTGAACTTTGCTAGAATTGGTTAAAAGAATGTGTATATTCTCTGACTTCTGCATGCGATGTGACGACTTTGTAGTAAGCGTTAGCAAATATTTTACGTGGCAATCAAGACATAAGAAAAGCGGGGATTACAATGCGAGGTTTAATTCTCGGAACAATACATAGTTCAGACATCGAAAAAGTTGTATTGCTATTGATCTTTAGGAGAACTCGTATTCTAGAGGGTATGAAAATGATATTTAAAGCAACTTTTATAATAATTCCGAGGTACAAAAGAAAAATAACTGACGTGTATTTGTATACGACGGCAGAACTTGTTCGAAAACGAACTAAACATTTCTTTAAATTGAAAAAGAGAGTTGATTTTTTTCAATTATTTTGCGTTCAGATTGGTTCAGCCGAGCGAACATGCACTTGGAAGCAATACACAAAACCATATTTGTTTAAATCAAAACGAAATGAACGAGTATTTACTAAACGTTTGAATAAAAGCTAGCTGGGTTTTCTTTGAAAGAAAAACTTTCTTAAAAGCTCACAAATAGTAAATTTTTCAGAACGTCAAAACGGTACTCATTTGAATAAAATAAAAATTTAAAATCATTGAACAAATGCCTCCTACTAACAAAGGTACCGACATAATGGGACACGAGTTACTAAAATTAACTCATGGTTTACTACTTACGTGAATCATGAAAATTTAACATATACCGTGAATGCAGAGACTACACCAATAAAAAAAATATTCAGTACAATGATGCACATAGAATACCTGTAGAGGCAGACAGAAATTCATTCAGCTTCGTCATCTGATATTCGTGCCCAGACTTCAGTTTTGGGGTCAAAACCCTCAGTCACGCACGCGCAGTTCCATCCTCCAGTCTGAATGAACACGCTTACCTTACAGGTGTGTAGAATGCGCTCTAATCACCCATAGAAGTTAGAAACTTATGAAAAGTATAATAAATTCTTGAGTTTGTTTGAACATGCAGGGATGGCAGGCGTATAGAACTCGCTCTAATCACTCATGCATGTGAGAAACTTAGGAAAAGTCCAATTAATTCTCAAGTCTGTTTAAACATGCGTGCTTGGTGCGTGTATAGAACGTCACACATGTTCAAGTCTAGTGTAAAAACTTCAATGTTCCATAAACTGAGTCAACGCGCCGTACATACTTGACAGGTCGGCTTGAACAGGAGCAGCAAATCGAAGCCTAACATCGCCGGAAGAAATGAAGCGAAGCGGCGGCTGGGAGAAGCGATCAAATGATTACACAAGAAGTCCTCCTTGCATCGTAATTCATGGATGATCTCGCAGTAATCGCTTGACTTACGACCCTGGTGATAGTATAAAGAAAGAGAAAGGCCATGAAAAGATGGAGCAAGCAGAGGGACATCCCGAGCTTGGAAATTTGTACAGACGGAAGATGTTCTTGATTTTGAATGCCTGATGTCAATGAGTGGCAACTAACGCATTCTTTCATCATCAAATAAGCGTTAAAAAATTTACGCTATGGTGTTAAAGTCTGAAGGTTGCAAGGAAAACGTCTCAAACTATTATATAAATAAAGATAAAAGACGAAGATTGAGGAGAAGTGAGATAAGGCAAGGAAGCAAAAAGGCATTGCGGCAGCCAGGAGTGAGCAGCTAGCAAGAAACAGACCTCCGTTCCTGAACAACGAACCGAAGAACGTGGGAGGTTTCAGTCAGTCACAAAACCAGGGAGGAAACGAAAAACTCCGTCACACCACGCCTAAATAACGCAATCATCGCTATGATGGTGAGGAGGTAGTTAAAGTAACACAGAATTTCAGCGTCATAAGTTATCACAGCCCGCTACAACCTGGAAATATGGTACATCGAAGAAGAATAAGCCAAAGAAACGAAGGCACTCAACAAAAATGATCAGTTGTACATCACGCAGATCTCTTTAACGAGAAATACATGAAGGAGAAAAATGATACCAAACCACTAAACTCATAACAGACTCCTAAAATATGTATTGCCACTGCTGTCTTAGTAGGAGGCCAAGAGGAACCACTAAGCTGAGCTCAATTTTTCAAGGTACTCTGACAAGGGCAGCCACGATTAGCATACTCCGAGAGGAACTTTGGAATCCTATATATTCTCCGGGTAGCGCGAAGTCCCAAAAATACACTGAATGACATTCCTCATGAACGTACTTACTTGAGATGATATTTTTCAATTTACTCAGTTCTATTGGTTCTACTTCATGCGGTATGTTACATTTAAATTGTTCGAATTATATTTAAGTGATGTGAAACCGTATAAAAATTCAGAGTTTCAGCAAAATTCGTTTTCCACGAAGTTGACGTGTTTCTATTTTAGATTTAAAACAGAATTATTTGAATGTATAGTAAAATGTTTATATTAACCTCGCAATTTTCCATTTATTCAGGTATAACCAAATAAGTTCAAGTAATTAACACTGCGATCAAAAGTAATCTTGGGTGGCATAATAACAGGACCAAGTTGGTAATAATGAAACACTGTCAAGACGTTGAAAAAAACGTGCTGGACAAGCAGCAAGCGACACTAATAACTCACGCACTACTAAAAAAATTGAATGAATAGCGTGTATATTATAATTTTCGGAGCATGAATTGTGTCTTCGAATTAAGTGTCCCAGTAATGAAGAGGCGTCAACTTGCGAGAGCATTATTTATTGGATTGCACCGTTGCACACACTGTCCACCGCAACGCTGCAACTCAACACACCGTACTACTCACTTTCTGGAAAAATCCCAGACAAAAACACTAATCTTGAACAGTCGCCCAATA
>VCRD01002744.1:18996-32221 GCA_006783055.1 Trinorchestia longiramus
TGTCGTTGAAATCATTATCTTTAAAGTGTTCTTGCTTGCAAATTGCACCTCGATACAGCTATTTAAAGCTCTTCAGTTCCAGTGTCATGGAGCATCTCTTACATTTGTTTGTAACTGCTATGCCGTCCCACAGCAAATTTCTTATTGACATTTCTGTGTTGTTGGTTCCTGTGAACCAACTTTAACCAACTTTAAATTTCACTTAAAATTTTGAGCAATTGAGAACTTTGACCTGCATTGTTTCAAAACTCAGAACAAACATCCTTATATTTTTTTATAAGTTCTTCAACCTCAGAAGTTAACTACATCTTGTGCACTTATGTACTGTACACTACAGTTAACTACATCTTGTACACTTAGACATAAGTTTCAGAGTTATGTGTACCACGGAGAAGAATTGAACTTGTTTTAACGTAAGTTATAGACATTATAAAATTATGTATTCATGTTATATTGGAATTACAACACTACAAGTTAACACATCCCATCAGAGCAATAAAATGAAATTACCATTTTTCAACGAGTGCTAAGCCTTTATACAATGAAAAGACAGGAGTTCCATGGGTGGAAGTAACATTAAATAATTCAGTCACTAACCTTCAATTTCTCAGGTCACACTCTGAGCTGGGGAGATGGTCAACCAGATTTGCTCACCGAATGCTACACTGAGTAAGTAAATTAAGAAGAAGGGTACTGAACTGTCCAGAGAGTGACTTTGCTTCAATCTTAATAACGGTCACATTACAAGTTTATTTTCTCTTTGGCTGTTGCCAGGATTAGACACACCGAAAAGTTGAAACGTTGCTAATTCTAAATGTAAGTCTGTAAGTTTTTTCCATATCTGATTGCAGACACTTGTTACCTGCCTTATATCCTTGCAGTGGTTCACCGGACGGTTCGTACGGACCCATCGATCCTTCAAAGGAAAGTACTTACGATTTTTTGACTCAACTCTTCACAGAAGTTGGAAGTCGCTTCCCGGACCACTACCTGCACCTGGGAGGGGATGAGGTGCCTTTCAACTGTTGGTACGGTTTCGGGGTTTCCTTGAGAAATTAGTAGAACTAATTAAGGTCATTGAAATGTGGGATAAATAGTCGTAATCATAATACAAGTTTATCAATATAGTAATGAGTTACATTCTAAAACTACTTCAAGCATGTTCATTAATCAATTATGTGCGATTACACTCATTGAAAGCGACTTTCACAGACACCGTATTGATAAAGCAGCTCGTTTTACAGTTCGGTGTATTTTAACACTCGCCGTATCACTGACACAAGCTCCTATATTATTATTTTGAAGTCGTTCAATTTTTAAATTTTCATTAAATATCGTAAGCTTCAATATAAATTTTCACTAAGTAAATTCTTCTAGTAAATACAAATTTCGTAACGACAACTAAATGTTAAATGAAATTGAAACTCTAACTGGGGAAGTGTCTCACCATGTTCTTTCTCAAGCATTTCACGTGTATGTCAAATTTAGCACCAAATGAGACTTAGACTCTGTTATAATGGGATATTGAATCATTTATATTGAATGTTTAACATAAACTAAGCCGAATCTTTTATATTTGTGACACTTTTGTATGGCTAGCTGCTCCATATATTGGGTTAGAGGAGTGATCCAAAAATCATTGCATTCCAAATACCTGTGAATACAAGTGGAGAAAAAAGAAAGAACTAACTTAAGGATTTTAAGACGTAAAATTAAAGTCTCACAAATGTATATATATCGGTATGTACTTTACGTCTGAATAGTGATTTATTCAGTCATGTATCTGAATCCAGTTATGGATAAAGGTTAAACATTTTTTTCCAACAAAGGCTGACATGATTACTCCTAAAATTTGAAACATATAAAAATTAAAATACCAGGTAAAAGACTAAGTTAAGAAATCTTCTGAGTTAGTATGAAAAAATTATGCAACAAGAATTTCTGTAGAAAATATTCTCCTGTTTGAAGAGTTGTATTTAAGTGCTGCATCTAAGTGTCGAGCAGGAGGAAAACTCCGGTAATCAATAGCAAACATATATATTACACCACAAAACAAAGCAGGTTGTATAACGGAACATGCTAAATGAGCCATTACGTATAACATTATTTAACATCACTCTATTTATTCTGTCAAAACAAACAATTACTCAATTTTCTCACTTTCACAGGCAGAGTAATCCAGCTATCACAGAATTCATGACACAGAGCAACATCACCTCGTACGAGGGCCTGGAGAGCTACTACATCACCAGACTTCTTGACATCGTCTCAAACCTCCCCACCGCAAATGGGTGAGTTCAGAGAATCCCTGAAAAAGTACGATAAACTTGGATTTATGTATTTTTATGCATTGTGGACTTGAAATAATGAGCATGGGTATTATGAACTGAGATATTAGTTTCTTTTGCGAGGATAAAGGTCGTTTCTCTTCTGTTGGCACAATGTTTAACGATGAAAACGAATGCAAATGAGATACATAGTTTCATTACAGCCTTGTAATCATTTATTGTATGAGTGAACAGCCAATTATGAATGAAATATTTGATATTTTTTCCCATGAAATTCACGTAGAATGTGCGATACGTAAATCCATTAAACTTTGTTCACAGTTGACAAACTACTTTCTAAAACTTTATAATCAAGAAGAATTATTAAACGTTCGTCATTTCTGAGGGTGGATGCATTTTGTTACATGAAAGCAAAAATGGACAACTCAACAGAGCCGATGATCTCTACTTCTTGTCCCTTGTACATGCTTCTTTCGTCAATACATTCAGGCTAGGCATTATAGACCTACAAGCAGTTTTCAGTTTGATTAGGTTTGCAATTCCTGACCCACGAGTGAAGTTTATTTGAAAGACACGGACTAATGGCTCGTGCTTTGGTCTCTGGGCAGAGCAAGTGTCTTACTAGCATATCGTTGAGAAGTACAAAAATTACTCATTCTTTTCTTTTAAATTTGATATGGGCAAGTATAGTCATAGGAGAAAAAACTGTAAGCTCTACTTTCTTATGCTAGGAATACCGTAGTCTTATCGGTTATCGGTGGCCAGCTATCCGGAATACGTTTATATATTTCCCGAGGACCTCATTTTCCGCCTACACGCGCCCTTGTCATGCTCCAGCTTGAATCTGTTTACAGGCTGTATTTTGCAATTATTTATTCACTCGTTACGATATAAAGATTCATTCATACATAAATTTTTATATTATGTGAATTGGCAACGCTCAAATAATGTCACTCTTTACTCTCTTTTAGGTACATGGTGTGGCAAGAAGTTTTTGACAACAACGTAGACTTAGCGAGCGATACTGTGGTTCACATCTGGAAGGGGTCAGGCACGGATCTTCAGGAGGAACTTGCTAGCGTAAGATTTATGACTCCAAGTCTCCTATGACATATATAAACTGTATATCTTTGATAATTTGTTATAGCCCATTAAAGTATACAAGTGAATATCATACAGTTACGTTCCGTGTGCTTTAATAATTGTGATCATCATTGTGTGGTGACAGGTGACAGCGGGAGGGTTTCCCACGCTGCTATCATCGTGCTGGTACCTGAACAGAATCAGATATGGACCAGATTGGTATTCCTACTACGAGTGTGACCCACATGATTTTACTGGTAACTTACATTGTGGATTCTTAAAATATTGAAAATAGCTTAATAATGATTATAAATTCATTTTTCGTGGCTTCCCTTTCGAAAGCATATTGGATGGCGTATGCTCTAAATAACCAAACTCGTGTTGTGTCTTATGGATAATTCTTTTGCCGTCTTAGGCACAGCCGATCAAAAAAGCCTGGTTGTGGGGGGCGAGGCCTGCATGTGGTCTGAATGGGTGGACAGGACCAACCTCATTTCCCGGACGTGGCCGAGGGCGTCCGTAGTTGCGGAGCGCCTGTGGAGCGACGCGTCCGTGAACAGCATAACTGAGGCGACACCGCGACTAGAGGAACACCGATGCCGCCTGCTGGCTAGGGGCTACGATGCTGAGCCCCTTGGTTGGTCCTACTGCTCAGCCGACCTCTGAAGGAGTTGTTGTTCGTCTACCTAAAGCAGCAACGCAACAATTATTCCAGGCTTGGGCGTGCGGGAGTTTTTCTATTGAGGAGCTCAAAAGAAATTGAGCTGAAGCAAAGACACACTGCGTAGAACATGTGGGTATTGATTTGCGAGCGTCAAGGATAATTTATTGATCTGGGAGAGTTACAAGATTCTGATCTATTTTTGTTTATGGATGATAATCAAATTAAATATATTTTTGGGGGCTACGAAATGTGCCTTAGGGAGAGGCGTAAATTCATAGCAAATCTCAGCACTCAGATACGAAGCCAATATGTACCAACGCATGCTCTTCGACATTAATTCTGAAGAATCATTAGGCCTCATTACGCATGAGAAAAATCTTATCAACATGTGTGACCAGAATATATTTGATTCATTCAACAATGACTTTTCTTACCTCATTTTAAACTCACGTGTTGCTGTATATCTACATTTCCCAATTTCAATGGCGTGAATTTTGTTTTCGTTTTGTTTCACAGTTAGTATTGAATAAAACCTATGCGTCACTAGTATGAGTATAGAATAAGAAATCATTCAAATACACTAAACTAGATTACGTGAAATAGAAGCCAGCTCAAGACTTGTCAAAAAATAGAATCTTATTACCACTCCTGCGTAGATGTAGGAGACTCTTCGTTTCTAATGAAATAAATGAAATTTCTGCTATTTTAAGTAACCAAAGAAAAATACAGATAGCAACATAAAATCTACCTACTAAACCAGCTACTGTAGGTGGGATATACTTCCTATTTATAATATATAGTTAACACAATGTAATAATATACTCATACTTATATCACTGCAGATAAAAGGGTATAAATAGAAGTAGGTTAAACTCGTAGAGAAGCAAAAATGTCGAGCTTGAGGAACATGGAAAAAGTAATGGGGAGAACAACTATTTGTGAGAATAGAATAAAACAATTAAATGAGGATAACAATAAATTGAAGTCATTCTTTCTGCAAATTTTTTCCATCTTACTTTGCAAAAATTAATTTCTGCGACCGTGTTGTGTGCTCGGTCTCGGGGGCTGCAACTAAGGAAGTGGAATAATGGGATACGTACCACATGTGTGTGGAAGTTTGAAACTCTCCAAAGGTGAAGAAGTCATGTCAGGTATTGATTAACTGATGTCGTAAATAATAATTAATCATTAAGTAGTCAAGCAGTCTCAAATTGACATTTATTCCCATGGAGCCAATCAATATATTTCGTTATCGTTCTCCATTTCGATATTGCAACAGGCACAGGAATTTCGGTTACGAATGAGATCGTATTTTCTAGAATCACATTTCCTCAATAGTATCCGCACATCAGATAGTGTAGTTCAATCTCGAAATAATCAATTCGTCTCAATTGTTTCTATATATTTAACAATTTTTTCGTTTTTAGATCCCTTAATGCGTAATCGGTAGGCGAATTTCGAATTTATAATTTCATTGAGAATTTTTAAACTTAAATTCACGATATTTAAGACAAATAATTATTCGAGTATTTTTATTCTAGTTTTCAGAGCGCTAATGATGGACTGAACTATTGTGTACATTGAGTCATAAAACTATTGTGTAATTATTAAATAAAAGTTTATGACTGAGGGTATATTACTTCGTACTTTATCCTTCTTTACTCTTGGACCCTGTGTATGATTGAAGTGCATGCACATGTTTGATATGCTTATACGTGATAGATAACATAGAACTTGAGTAGGACCCAATAATGGGAAAAAAAGCTCGTTTATGTTGCCGCAATCTATTTCTTTAGATAAAATCAAAAGAATTTGCTTTCAACAAAATAAGCAGCGAAGTGGGTTTTTTCCTCGAATTTATGAATTCTAAAAACCAGTCTAAATTTTCGAGAACATGTTAGAGCACAAGTGTAAACTATTATAAAATGGTATGGAAGATTCTTGCTTGTATGGTATTGCCCCGAGCCGAAGTAGAAACATTGAGCTCTATGGTAATGTTTACTGCCCCTATTTTATACGTCTTAAGTCACGCCGTCAAGATCGTCAATGACCCGGTGGAGTTTATTCATGACCAGAGAGGCAGCTTCTGAGCGATAACTGCACCAATGCCGAACGTCTCTATATCAATGCCAGTCACACTGGAACCCCTTTCCAGCTACGTTTTCATCTTTCATTAGTATGCAGACCAGAACAATAAATGAGAGAGATAGATTACGTCTTCGTTTAATTTGTCCTTACCACTCATTGATTATCTTGAATTATGACTTGAACAGGACCGTTTCGGAACGATTGATACGGTTCACAAGGATTCGACGGGAAGCCTTGCGGTTGTAGACCTACAGGGTACATATGAAGATTGGAGAATGCGTTGGCAGCATTGTATTGAAGCAGGAGGGTCACATTTCGTTTATTAATTCACTGTACATATGTATTCAAGAAATTTGTTTATGATTTCAGTCTCAATACCATGGACGTTTAGCATTGCCTACGATTAAGATAGAATATGCACTATAAATGGAAAAAAATCGATTAATGTATTCATGACTGTCGTTTCATGGTATAAGAAGTATTTCGATATTTTGTCCAACATGGGATTTGCTAAAATAGGAAATTATTTTCATATAATGCTTTAAATACTATCACACAATACCACTAAGGAGTAACTGATTGTGTTTAGCGGATTGGGCTAGTTTAATCTCCATCACAGAAAATTAAGAATACTCATTTGACCCAGTGTGTATGTAAATAGAACATGGTTTGGAATATGGGCATTAGCTATTCAAGCATTTCCATGAAAAGCTCTTCTGAATATTTTTTGAAGACTGCGCAATGATTGAGATTTAACTCTAAATTCGCATGTATTTTAAAGCATAGTACCTTCAACAGAATCAGTGGTTCTAAATGCGAATTTCTGCATCGTTCACCTGAAATAACTTGTGTTTGCGTTGGGCAGGTCACGGAAAGCCACTGAAAGGAAAGATGATCTCAATCCGCACCCACGCACCGTTGCTGCTGCTGCTCGTCACTTGTGCGCTGCAGGTCTCTAGTGGTCAGGTACGCTACTTCAAATCCCACATGTTCGAGATGCATCATATTTTTCTTGTAAATTGTGTTCATTCAACAAGATTATTTTTATACTTCTTCAGGAAGTTCATAGACAAAGACCTGTTGTCTTTACTACTAATCCCGTTCACAAACAATTTTCTTGCAAACGGTTTGCCACTCTGCCTTCTCACTCAAGTTGATAGGCAGAGGTGTGTAGTGTTGTGTCAATCTTGCCAAGAAATAAAACGCACTGCTGTGTAGTTTGTACTAAGAGGTAGGAGAAAATAAAATAATATGCAGGGAAAAAGAGCAGATGTCGGATGGACTTTGGGAATCTATAAGGAAAATGTGAGTTTTAGAAGTATGAAAAAATATAGATAATCGTATTCTTCTTTTCTGAAAAAGTTTTGCTTAGAGACGATTCTTTTATTTAAAAAATCTCGAGGGACATTATTTCATATCAAGGACATTTCCCTTACAACATGAAATAACTTAGGTTTATAGAGCAGGATTTAAGCCATGGAGAGTATTAAATAATTTTTATCAGCCCACATTAGTGTTTCCACTATCAACGAACATTTTAATAAACGCTAATCTTAGTCTCAATGGACTCCAAATCCGTTTACTCTGCGAGCAATTGATCAAAAGACTCCCTTTTTTTAATACTGACACGTTAAGATGGTTCACGTAAGCCTAATTTTAACTTACCGACCTCTAACATATGTATCTTCTTTTGCGTTGCTCTTTCGTTCATATAAGTGTTCTTAGTTGTACGGAGCACTTTCAACTTTAATTTTCTTGAGAATATTTCTACAGTTTCGTGAACTAATTCTTCATAGTGTTGAAATAATTCTATACTCCGCCTTAGGGTAATAAATTCCGAACAGATCAAGCAAAAATACGTTTATAAATAAATGTTCTAAGCTACTTGCTCATCAATTATACAAAACCCTAAGGCGCCACCTCGGGAGTTTCCTAAGGTAAGATCTCAAGTGAAACACAGTGGGGTGAAATATTTTGTACTGCCTTTGAGGGGAGATTTTGACACCGCTGGAGTTTTGTGATGCGATCCTGCCAACGTCAACACAGAAGGTCTCCGCAGATGTACGGCCTAAGAGGATAAAGGGAATTGACGTCGTCTGAAATGTATGAGGGGATATTCCTGGCAGTTTAAAGAAGCATCAAGATCTAAGATAGATGAAGTCATGTGGAATTTCTCACCAATTCAACTTAATGCTTTCCTGGAAAATAATATACAAATAAATTTTATTATCTCTAGAGTCTAGAGCATGAATGGTGATAAATTGAACTAAGAAAACTAGCCCGGTGGGTTATAGTCATATGCAGGTACGTCTTTGTGTCAATAGATGTTGAACTACACAACAAAAAGATTCGGAGAACCCGATTGAACTATTTAAGATAGTCAAACACTGAAGTTTTCAAATTCCTTAAAAGTTTTCCAGTACAAAACAGTATATGCAAGATAAGATTCCCACAGAAAATGTTCGTGCGGCAGGTAAGACGAAAATTACTGTAGGTACTTGAAGACATTAGTATTTGTAGTCTTTCCTATAACTAGATGCGCATGTTTGAACATTGACTGAGTTGACTGCTTGTATGTGTTGCAGTAGACACATTGACTTACTTGCATAGTTTCAATATTATCAAATAGGAATTTCTAAATCAAGGATTATTAGGTTATTATGGGCTGTCAGTGTCAAAGAAGTTTAAATTCTCAAGATAAGTTTGAAAAAACCCAGAATGCAAAATAATTCGTTTTTTGGTAGTAGCTATGCATATCACCGTTATTTTGCCTCTACGTGATTTTCATCAGCTTAATTCGACAGATTGTCATCGAATTAAGACTAAATACTTTTTGTCACTGGTAACGTTTGTTGATGATCCTCTGTTAAGAAAAAAGTACGTTTGTAGTATTCTGAATGAACTCAGCTCTAGTTTAGAAAGAGGAATAGGCAATATTTTGACCAAATTTGACTTCAATGTTAATATTTTCTGTTTTTTTCAATGCTCTAAGATTCACTGAAATCGAGGGTGGGGAACTGGTGGTACTCTGGGGAAGCGATCGTATCCCCGCTTTTATCCCCACCCGTGGACTAGTTCTCTCCCCCGTGAGTGGGGAAGTGTCGTCGACCCACGACACATGAGAAAAGCAGAGCCAACTCACTTTTGCCCGTTGGATAAACTTGTAGAGAGCTATTCCCACTCTTTGGACAGAAAGCAGGACAAATTTTTGGATGATGGTGGGAGTGCTCCGCAGAGCTACATATATGAGGCTGGTTCAGTCTTAGAACCTTTGGAAACAGGTGACGAAAATCAAAAGGAAGAAAAGTCCGTCAACGAGAGGAATCCACTAAGGAAAGAAGCCTTAGATCTGTCATCCGTGGTGCTCGCAGGGAATGAAGGCAATAGCTGTTCAGTGGATGCGACCGTCATCTCTACGCTATTAGCTCAACTTGTACATGTAAGTATACTGAATGTTTGTAATTGAGACAAAATATTCAAAATTGAGGTATAAGACGCTCTTCTCGTATGATTTAAGACCGTGCATGCCTTCTTGAAGGCCCTTCCATAACTGCAATTATTCCAATGAGGGGATTTTAAAAACATAGCTGCTAAATAATAATACACATTTATTCATCGGTTGTAAGAATGTCTGTTAAATGTGGCATGGGGATAAATAAACTGACTAATGATTTAATATTCTAATCTGCATGCACGTATTCTGGTTCCGCAGGTGTCTCAAGTCTTTTATTGCAGTAAGGTTAGAAGAAAAGATAACACAAATTTCAAATTAATTTGGTGTACTTCGTAGATTTAATATTTCCCATGTTGATTAAAACTTTATTTTAGCGGTTTTCCTTAATCTCAATTAGTGAGAAAAGCTTATCTGTTTATCAATTTTGAAGAAGTTCAATAACGCTTTGCTGCACTCAGATGATTCATTCGGGTAACGGTGAGCATGTAAAAGGCTTTTGCTCCGTAAATTTTTTCTTTGCTTGAGTTTTTTTCTGCAAATCGTTTCAGTCGCACAGACTTTATAGTTGAAGGACTCGAAGGTTGACGAAGCAGCTGAGCAGAACTGGTGAAAGTGTCTCGCGCTTTGACTGGAAGTTTTTAGTGACAGGAGCAATTGCAAACTAGCGTGCTACTGTGACTTTTAACAGAAAAGGTAAAAGATAAAAAGATCAATCAAAGCAGAAGTAACAAATCAAGACTCGTATGCCGAAGAGAAGGCATAAAGAGGGCAATGGCTCTGTCTCCTCTTCGGGAGAAGAAGCTGAAGCCTGGCCCCCTTCGCAAGAATCTTCTCGACCACCTTCAACGTCTCACACTGCATCAAATGTAGAAGAAGAGGTTCTACTGACGGAAGGAAACCCACTGGATTTGGAAGCACCAATGATGATCTCAGAAATTATTCAGCCAGAAACAATATCCTCTACCAACAGGAACTACTCTTTCTACTGGAAAAATTAATTTGAAATACCAAATTTTAAGGGTTTTAGTGAAAGTCTACATAAGTTCAGAAGAGGACTACCCAATCACACCAGGACAAAGACCAAGAGAAGTAAACACAAACAATTCAACATCCATGCTGCCAACAGTGGTTTTGGTCCAACCAGTAAATGATCCCACTCACAAAAGTTTCCTTTCAAATGAAATTAAACTTGGTAAAGCACTGGCAGCTTCTACTTTTGGGAACTGGGGTATTGGCAAGATCACCAAAAACCTTGGTAGGAATTTACTTGTTGTCACCATGGATAGGCATTATGAAGACCCCTCAGAACTACTGAAGATAACAGAGATAGGCCCTTGGAAAGTCAAATGTTGGCTTCCAGCTAGCCAGAGCACCTCTGTGGGAGTTATCGGACCCTTTGGCGAGGACACTTCCAATGAAGACCTAACAGAAGGACTGAAGGAAGCAGGGTTCAACGGAGCTGTGGCAGAACGAATCTTCAAGGGCAAAGAAAAAATCAAAACATCAATGTTCAAAGTAATATTTGATTCAAACAGTCTACCTCCATATGTCAGAATAGGTTACCAACAATACCGGGTGAATACATATATTGGAAAACCGTGGCAGTGCTACAAGTGCCAACGATTTGGGCACAGTGCTGCATTCTGCAGGTCTGCTCCTCGCTGTGTAGTATGCAGTGGCCCCCACACCAGCAATGAGTGTAACAAAACCACTGGACGAATTTGCTGCAACTGTGGTGGAAACCATACAGCTAATTATGGAGGATGCCCAAAAATGAAACAAGCAAAGGAAGTGGGAAAAACACGCCAAATACAAAAGTTATCTTACAGAGATGCAGTAAAGCAAGTACTTAAACAAACTGCAACACCAACATCTCAACCTCAATCAGTGCTGCCTACTAACACAACTCTGTCAAGACATCAACCAGATTCTGGCAATCTGCAGATTCCAAAAACACCAAAAACCAAGACTGTTGGTACCCAAACCATTAATGAACTCCAAACACCCGCACAAAAACACGTTACCATCAACCAGCTGTTGGATCTCCTGATAAGGATATTTACTGCTGCAAGTCAGAAAGATGTTCAGATGGATGCGCCAGAGATGGTACATAAAATAGCTGCAGAAACATTTCAACTTCAATCTCTACATGCTCCATCAGAAAATTCTCAACAACCCCTGGACCAATTTCAATGCTCTAATATAATCTCCCAAAAGACTATTGAGGAAATTTCAAGAATCTTGCCTCCCATGGATATTACACCTTCTCCTGTCATTGGACGAACTAACGCTCATAAAAAAACCAAGCGCAATACTGGGACTCGGACTAAAAATTCAACTGGAAAACTCCATAACAACAATACAGCCTCACAAAATTCTACTGGCACTGAATTCACCAATAAAACAGCAAAATGGATGCACAAAAAGAACTAAATATAGTTCAGTGGAACTGCAGAAGTGTTCGCAATAAACTAAGTCACCTAAAAATTCCTAATAAAGTCACCTAAATAAGTCACCTAAGTCACTTTACACCGTCAAGCCACACATGGTGTGTCTGTGTGAGACTTGGCTTTCACCAAATTTTGAACCACGTTTTGTTGGGTACACAGCAATCTACATGCACAGAATAGATGCGCATGCTGGTGGTGGGGTGGCAATACTTGTTAGGAGTGATGTCACCTACACTGAGCTTCAACTGCAAAGTTTTTCCCCAGTTGTCTTAAAGTGTTGGGAATTAACATTTACTTGCAAAACGAGACTCCACTTTCTGTGCTCTGTGCTTACAACCCGAACAAAATGGTAACTACAAGGGAGCTAATACACCACACGAATCAATTACAACCTGCCCGCGTTGTAGTGGGGGATTTTAACGCTCATGATCCAATGTGGGAACCTACAAAGCCGGCCAACACCACTGGACGGAATATAGCTCAAATGTTGCTGGAAGACCCTTCTATATCATTAATAACTCCTCTCTCCTCGCCAACTTACTACAATGTTTACCAGAATTCATT
This sequence comes from Trinorchestia longiramus, assembly GCA_006783055.1. NCBI lineage: Eukaryota > Metazoa > Arthropoda > Malacostraca > Amphipoda > Talitridae > Trinorchestia > Trinorchestia longiramus. The sequence continues at coordinate 31,588 of VCRD01002744.1, forward strand.
TTCTACACTTGATTTGACCTTCGTCTCTGCAAACTTTCAGCCCACAGTAGCTGTAACAACAGAAGAAGATATGGGAAGTGACCACTACCCTGTTGTAACCAGTATTGGAGTGGCTCCATGAACTGCAGGTTTCAGAAAACGATCAACATGGAAATTTGGAAGTGGGACATGGGAGAACTGGACAGCTGCTTTGCAACAGCCTGAGCTTCAAGGAATGGATGATATACAGAGGAAATTTACAAACTTTACAAGTACTGTAATCTGATTGAGGCCAGCCACAAAGTTTTCAAAAAAACGAAAGAATACACCTGGCCTAAGTATGATAAGTCTTGGTGGAACTCAAAATGTGCTGCGACAATGGAAGCAAAACAAGAGGCAAAAATAGTTCTTATCAATCAACCATCACAAGTAAATCTAATTGCATACAAACGCTGTCAGGCGCTAGTCAAACAAGAGGTTAAAAATGCTGTTGTTAAGACTAATAGTTGCAACTCTATGGTATATTCTAACCGTAATTCGCTTACCTCTATTCGGCTTGCTCTCCCGCTCGTGGCGTGTCTCGCGACTGATGTACGTCCTCCAACCGTGTACAATGATGCGAATTCGACAACCTTCGACCGTGACTCACAACCTC
>VCRD01002744.1:32722-51121 GCA_006783055.1 Trinorchestia longiramus
GTATAATTTCGTCTCACTCAAGTCTCTACGTTCGGGTATTTTATGATGAGCATTCCGAAAGATCGACCAGCTATTTTGATACGGTTATTAAATTTCATAGCCTCGGGTAGAAGCTGCCTATCGATATCTCGTTTTGTGTTCTCTGTAACAGCCGGCTAATTAGGTGCGTTCTTTAATGTTTTACTCAACAGTTGTATTATAAAGTTACCTTGTGCTATTAATTTTTCTTGCTAAATTCTTTATTTATTTTGAGTTACTTATTGGTCTTTATCCGGGCAGGTTTCAGTTTCGGTTTCAGGTTCAATTCAGTTCAGTTCCAGTCTCAGTCTACGAATTTCTCAATTTCGGTCCTTGATCTTGGCTTTAACTTCTGCTGATTTTGATCGTGTCATATAATAAATCTGCGAGCTACGAAGCCGATCGTATCACTTCCCTGGAAGAATATCACCTCACGAAATAATCACTACAGAAAATAACACGTTCCCTAAAGTGGGGACTCTAAACTCGTGACTCTAAAGTGGTAACCCCAGAAATGGTTCGTACCCTAAAGTACTGCTGCGCTTTCAAATCTTCTTCAGTTAAACAGCATTCAAAACCATTGCCTTCGCATTGCCACTGGATCCCGAAAAACTTCTCCTGCAGCCTCACTGGAGGTAGAAGCAAACATCTTCCCTTTGACAATACACAGAGATCTACTAACTTGTCAGTCCTACAGTAAACTTCAGCAACTTCCCAACGATATGGCTGAGGACTTACTACAAGCTCAATTTTCTGCAGAGGGATTGTCTTAAAGACTTTTGCCATCCATAAAATCACATGCAAGAGCCCTTTTTACTAATGTAAACCTGCAGATTCCGGCTCGCAACGGAGCACCACTGGTTTCACCGCTCCCTCCCTGGTTCAAGGCAGAGACCTTACATGCACTGATTTCCTCCCTACTTCGGTATCTTCTCAAACCAATCAAAATGTGCTCCAAATGTACCACGAATTAATAGACACAAACTACTCTGGATATACTCATATATTTACTGATGGCTCCTGTATTGTTGAACCTACCTGTTCTGCATCTGCTGCAGTGGTAATCCCCTTCGGAGAAGTCACCATAAACTTCAAACTCCGACCTCAAATTCACATCATGGAGTGTGAACTTATTGCCATCAATGAAGCACTTCAATGGATATTGCTGAATAATTGTCAAGAAGAAAAGTATGTAATTTTCAGTGACTAGGTGAGCTCCTTGCATCTCATACAGAATACAAGGCCAAAAAATTACCTACCTTTAATGTTCAATATACAGGACAAACTGTTCAACATTGCTTCTTCACATTGGGTATACCTGCAGTTTATTCCAGGCCATAAGGGCATCCCTGGTAATGAGGCTACAGATGAGGCAGCAAAAAATGCCCATTTGCTGCGGTACCGCACCCTAACGCCGTCCTCTTATGAAGAAATTAAGAACCTCACCAATACTGCATTCAAAACAAAGTGGAAGACTGAGTGGTTGAGGAGTATTCAACTGACGGGCAAGGGACGTCATCTACTGAAAATTCGAGATAATACTGGGCAGTGGCCGTGGTCTGCACACAGGACTCGCAACATTGAGACCGCACTTGCTCGTCTTTGTGTCGGGCACACGGGGCTCCGGTCACATCTCTATCGCTTCAGCATTGTGGAAGATCCCTATTGCTCTTGTGGTGCTCAAGAAAGTATCGACCATATTTTTTTCTCTTGCCCTTACTATGCTGCAGAACGTACCACCATGAAAAATTCCTTGACTCCACTAAATGTACCATTCTGCTTGAAGAATTTACTTGGAGGTGGTCACTTTCTGTAACCAACTCAAACACAAATTGTTAAAATAGTTGCTAACTATTTAACATCTATTGGGAAAATTAAAACCACCTGGAATTTCTTAAAAATTGCAACATTTCAGAGAAGTGAACGGAATCTCCGAGTAGAACTACCCAGAAAAACCTTTTGTATCCTTTTTCAGCCTGGGTGCTAAATTTCAGAAAACAATAAAACATCTCTGAAGACGTGGAGCTGCATGGACCCATCTCCGAAGCTCCAATAAAAGTGGAACAAGAAGAAGAAGAGTTTATAGTTCCCTCAAGAAAAACTTACAAGTTCTAGCATACTTTCTCCAATGCTGCTTCATTTTATAGCTTTAAAAATACTTTTACATTTCTGGTATGATCGTCCTTGTGAAATAATGAATAAAAATAATTTCTTCTCCATTTTGGCACCCTGAGAGTAACCTCTATGAACACATCGCTGGGTCGGAAATTCGAGCTGTGGGACAACGTTAGCTTTATGAATTAACGTAAAATAACTCGTATGACTTTCACAAGCCCACTAATAATTTTGTAATAGTTGTACTGTATTACATAGCTAATTTCCCTCATCTTCTTTAGTAAACAAAATGTATTTGTAGCAATCATTTATTATATTCGTCACTGAAGTGAATTTAGAAATACAAATTAGACTTCAATTAATGAAAAATCTGGTACCTTCTCAAACAACGCTTCTACATCACAACTCTCTACCAGTCCATTTCATAATTATGGACTAATGAACTGGAAACTTTTTGCACATTAACAACCCCGCAATTGGTTATTTGAATATTTTTCCTCCCCGGGGTGCTAGGGTTCACTACCCTCTGCTTACATGACTACAGTCTGATGGTTACAGCTGGAGAGATAACATAAAGTGACACATCATAGAGGGGCGCGGGAAACTCACATCTGCGATGTTGCCGCAGTACTGGTGACATTTTTTGCGTCTTACTGGTCGACCCAGTTAGCCCTTTATCTGTGCAGTCAGTAGTAATTATCAGTAGCACCTAAGTTGATAATTTCATCCTGATGACAAGATACTCTCAACAGTACATGTATTAACACGACCATAAAATACACACATTACGCGCTCAGAGAGTCTATGGAATTCATGAATAAACTGGGTACTCATCTTCTCACGCAATATTTGAAAAGAATTTATGAAAATCTTCGTGATGAAAATAATTATGAGTTATTGTGGATTACTAATCTTGTGTTATTTCTGATCATTGCATTCAATTTCATGAAGAAAAAAGCTAAATACCATCTGCTTGCCTGAAATATTGTTTTGAAGATTTTTTACTACAAATTTTGGTATGCATCTTCAATTGAAATATATGTAAACCGACATAATTGGTGTTCGTCAGTCACGTTTCACAATTAAGAAATTTTTACATGACTTTCAGATATCTTAAAGGTGTAGCTATTAATTGACATACATGTATGTATATTAATTTATTAATTAATATAAAGGTGTTAACATTAATTAAATTGTAATGTTTTTGGTGCAGGCCAAGGACTACTATAAACAGGACGTGCACCGCCATATAGCTGACTACGCTAGCGGAGGCCATTGCATTCTTAGTAACATAACATTTTCTATCGGACAAATTGATCAAAAATTACTTCTTTCAAGCAATAAAAGGGATAATAAGGTTTTACAGGGAATTTTAAATGGTTTAAAGCACTGTTATTGTCCGGGACTTAGGCGTGTCCCGTAGGATAAATGATGAGGTCGTTGGAAGTTTAGTTTATTGAAGCCGTGATCTGAGAACAAATCACAAATTAAGTTTACAGAACTAATTATTTAACTTAAAATTAACTACTCTGACACAATACTGGCATCTGAAATGGCACACATGATTATCTTTTCAATGTGCCTACCCTAGAATGTAGTTCAAACATAATACTGGCCATTGAGGCAGCCCACAACACTGACAGCTACGCTGAACTAGAGTAATGGCATTAACCTCACAGTTGCAGCTCAAATAACAAGTTGCTGCCACATGTACACAAAAATATAATTTCCTTTTGGAACAGTACTAGCATAAATATAATTCCTTTAGAAAGGAAAGTATATAGATAACTGAAGGTACAGGTATAAATGACTTGAGGTTCACCAACCTCCGTGTTAAAAAGAAATATCTTCTACATCACAGTTGGAAAATGTTTTAGAGCCTCACACAAGAGGGAATTACACTGCAAACTCATTGCTCAAAAATACAGTGTACTATTATGATTGACATATCAAAGCACGAGTATTGCATAGAAACATACAACTGCTGCAATTCAGCATCACAAATGAAAAAGAAAAGGCTAACTGTATTTAGCAACAGGCACTGTTTTTTATGCAAAAAATCATACACTTAGAGCACACTCAATTAATAATATAAAATTTGTTTGAGGAACTTTCTTTACAATGTTGAGAGGTGTGAAAACTTTTTATACCTACATTGAACACATTGTAATGCTGCTGTACACCAGAGAACATTTGTCTACATTCTACACTAAATGTTACATTTCCTGTGAATGAGTACCAGTTAAATGAATGAATTGACTATGCATGTCGAATGCTTTTTGGTATCTTACTGTATGGCCAGGACTCTATTGAGTAGGAAAGGATGGACATTTAATTCATCACAAACATGGATGAGATCACTTCTTGGCTCACATGAAATACATATATGTACTGACACTTGTCAGTATAACACATTAATTCTACAGCTATGACTGGCGACAGAATATTATATTAAATTACTCTAGCACCTTGAACATTCCTCAGTGTCACAAATGGGTATCACCGTCGGCCTCCTGTCTATATAGGCTATGGCTGCATTTTCACAGTTGTGATAATGCACAGTTATGATAACGCTGGTATCAACAGACTTATGCATCTAAGTATACTCAAGATTACGTCTTACACTTTTACGCTAAATAGCTTACATTTTTGATTTGGTGTGGACTTAACACTGTTTTTAAGAACAATACTGACCACGTGTGGCTTCGACGGTGGTGGGAAAGACAAGTGCCAGCAGGGTTGCCAACTTGCCAGAAGGTTTTCGTGAATGGTAACAAATTCCCATCTCAAAAGGTAACAAATTGGATCAAAAAGTAACAAAATCTAAAAATCTTCAAATAAATATTTTAATATTAAAGGAAGTGTTTACTACGCTTTCAAAAAGTAGCTCCTTCTTCAGTACTGCTGTATAAGTCCTCGTGCGTCATTAATCTGATTAATTTTTGAGAGGGCTGCCATTTCATGCAGTTAGTGCCACTAAGTAAACGTTTAGAGTATAGAAGCGCGTTTTAAGTTTCAGTTTGAAACAAAGACCTGTTTTTGCGTTTAATATCATTTAAAAGTGAAAATATACTTTCGGCACAGGCTGAAAATGAAGCAACGCAAGTAGGCTCATCATTAACTTTGATAATAGGGGATATAGAAGTCCATCACCGCATTTTTCTTTTGAAACAGTGTACCAGAACTTTTCAGGTTCCTTGTCAGTTATATGGTTTGTGTCCTCCAAGATGAGCTCTCGCCACTCGGTACTCAACATTTCGTACTCTTCTTCAAAAACGATGTTAGGAAAGTTTAAGGCAAGAGGAATGATAGAGCCAGGTTTTCCCACATTAACGTTGGCGGAGTAAATAGCCTCAAGCAATTTCAAGTTTTTAAGAATCTTTTCTGAGCGTTCGTTTGTAAACGTTAGCTAGTTTACATTTTTTCTTTCCGGTGTTTTGGTTATATCACTTTCAGAATTATCTCTTTTTGCACTCATCATGGAATTATGGCCTTAAAACTTACAAAATCATAATGATGAACCGATAAGATGCTATTATCTGAGTGGAAAGCACCAGCGAACTGAACTGCGATGCCACTTCCACAGACGCAAGTCAATTATTGCATCATTTGACTCTAACAGTTACCGGCGAGCGTTGCCAAAACTCGATCATATGAATTATGAACAAGACATGGCGCGGTTGAAACGATTTACACGAGTGTCAACAGAAACAGTACCCTTTTTAAAAAAATATTAGTTGAAATTTTAAATGGTAACAACATTTGTCGAAGTAGTAACAAAAGTAACAAATTGATGATATGTAAGCAAAAAGTAACACTTGTTACCAAAGTAACAATTCTGGCAACCCTGACAAAGAGACGCGAGCAGCCAGGCACACGTTTCGCATGAGCTGCTGTCGTCTTGGTATTGCCAGTCAGCGAATATCCCTCTGTCCCTTTTTTCTCTAATGAAAGTTCTAATTTATATTTATTTTCTATCCCAACCTGTCAGGTCAGTAATGCTTTGAAATACCAATTTTAACCGGACTTAACATGTATTATTGTATGAGCTTAGTGGCCACTTTATAGAAAGCCGAGTTGCTGCAGTTTTAGACTTTACAAATTGATTATAGTTAAACCTTTTCCAATGCAAACAACCAAACATACAAACATTCACGCAAACAAACAAACAGACATAGAAGCAAAAACCTACCAAACTGCAGCGATTAGTCAGCCAACGAGGCCTTCTTTACAGAGGTCTGAAGAAGGACTGCCTTCTTCTGCTGGTCTTTCTCTAGGTTGCGGAGTCCATTCAATTGAACATTTGCCAGACGACGGAATATCTTGGGACAGTCAATGTCAATTCCACTGAAATCATCAGACTAGGTCCTTTGTGCAGCGACTTCATCATGACACACAGCATAGAAGTGGCCTTGCAGTCTCGGTTGTTCTCAGCCATGCCACTTAGCACTCCACCAGAAAATAAAACAGTTGGGCGAATCTGTACTTCATCTACCAAGAGAAACACATTCTTCTGCTGCAGTGTCTGGACTTTGTCAAATGTTTCCCTCAGCACCTTCCTTGTCAATAGATGAAGTGATGTACTGCAGCTTGCGTTTGCATGGCAGCACTAAAAAGTCTCTGAGCTGTTCATAATTACACTTTGGGTATGATTGAAGAGCAAAACAATAATCATTCACGGAAAACTGCTTCTGTAATAAAAGTTCCAACTGACGTGTCAAAAATACTAACTTTTTCTCCTTCTCGGTGTCGACACAGGCTTGTAGCATGACCTGCTACCCCTTTAAAGCTTATAAAATTACAAATATTAAAATAACCTTTATTTTTAGTAATAAAAATAAGACTAAAATTCGAGTGATTTTTACGAACTCTTTACAATTAAAACGTGCATATTTAGTGCACATTATAATAATAATATTAATATTAAGAGCGTTAGCCAGAAAGTATTTCACAATCAAAACTTTTCTGGCAACATTCTCGCGCTCGTTGTCTGGACGCAGCTCTCTCCAGCCACGCCATTACTGAACTTCAACATGTGACGTTAGGTTAGAATTCCCTGAATTTGGGGGACCGTCTGCCACCCACTCACTGAGACTGAGACCACTCATTGAGACTGAGACCACTCACTTCTACCTGAAGCCCACTTAATTACCTACCGTGCTGGTGCAGCATTTCCAAGCCACTGTCGCTATAGCTCTGGACTGGCCACTCTTACCTGAAGCTGAACTGGCCTAACCATCATCTGGACGCTCTGGACTAGCTCAAGCATCCCAAGAATTTCCAAGCTATTTCTCGTGCCAATTTCATGGAATACAAGCTGAGTACCTGTTCACTGGTTCCTTTATTCTCCTTGAGTAAGGTCACACGGGCAGTTAGTTAAGATTTTTGTAAAGTGTTGGTAACATAAAAATACACCAACCCAACAACAAAAACTTTACAGGCTGATGTGTGAGCTTGAAGAAAAGTGACAACATTTGGGATCGTTTTGTCAAACGGGATGTCATAGTGCATTGCCAAGCGCACAGTTTCGTCGAACTGAGTATACGATCTCAAACCATTGATGGGATGAAGTGTCTTAAACAGTGGTACTAATGCCGTTCTTGAACGCACTGAGCATTAGTGGAGAACAGAAAGTGGGCTTGTTTTCGACAATCACAGACAGGCTGCATTCACTGAAGTTGTCGGTCATGAACAAACACACAAGCCTTTCTTTCAATCTTGAAATAATCAAGTCTTTGTACTGCTTCTGCGGGTTACGTTCAGGTTTGAAAGCATCAAATGAAGTAATTTTATCCTTCTGAAGAAAATACCTCAGTTGTTGATCTTCAGCTTTCGCCGGGCGAGGTGTGAGTTTTGGAGAAGGCAGACATGAAGCAGGCACATTGAAGATACTGTGCGTCGCCTGTTCTCTTTATTGTAATTACCCCGACAGTTCACAACCCCACACTTGTTCGGCACTTTTAACACATATATTTAGCAATAAACTTTGTAAACAAACAGTATCCACTTAGAAATACAGCAATGTGCCTTGAAACAAACAACAATGTCCGATTCAAACCGAGCGACAGACTACGACAATATTTGCACTGTGACAGATGGGGGATAACTGATCTCAGTGAACTGGCCTCCGCTACCGTAGTCAGCTACATGGCGGTGCACGTCCTGTTTATAGTAGTCCTTGGTGCAGGCCACAGTACAGTAAAGAGAAGTACGATCATATGGGGGTTGGCAATGACCACCCCAACAACGGTTTTCAGGCGGGAACGTGATCCATGACGTAATAATTGTGTCTTGACGCTGATTGGTAAATTTTCGAAGCGGCAGGGCTTCAAATGCCGAGATGATAGAAAACACAAACACGCACGGCTGGAGTAGAACCTACGACATTTACATAACCGCAACTTTACTCCCAGTCATTTAACCACTCGGCCACGAGAGCAATAGTGTCAAGCGACGTTTAAACCATTTTAACACTAGCACAACGAAGTGGGCCTGGGAGGTTCAATGTCAAAATTAACAAGCCCGTCTAATATAGTATTCATGAACCTCACTTAATAATAACATTTATGGAACAGGTACATATGACTTTTCTGTTACGCAGTTTGAAAGAAAAATGACAATTCAACTTGTTGGACTAAAATTCCTCTCTGTGTAACTCGATCTAGAAAATTATTCACTTCTCTGTAATGTGAAAATTATGATTTTTTGGTTTTAATTCATCGTATTCTCATACCGAATATTACGACTGATGAATTTATTTTTGCACCTTCTATTATGCATGAACTGAGTGCACTTAGAGCATCTCAGAGTGTCTTATTCAATATTAACATTGTGAGTATGAAAATGGAATTTCAATGGTAGAAGCGGAGCTACACTCAAATTAAAGAAAAAAATAAGATATTCCTAATAATTTTGTTATGCGCATGTGCATTATTTGTTTAATTCTATCTCTGCACTTTATTACATCTCGTAATTCTTATCTAAATTATATGTATGTATTTATGTAGTAGCAAATGCACCGACCAGCATTAGACCATTGTTTCAAGCTGTTTCCCAATGTTTTTTATTGCTATGAAATCAGCATAAATTTGACAAAGTGACCGTTGGCCTGACTTGTGCGCCATGATTGGTTGACTTGCGTGTACGTCACTGAGACCCCCCTCACCCCTCACATAATTCCATGACGTCAAAATTGAAAGTGCTCCTACTAGTCTTTACTGTACTGTGGTGCAGGCCGAAGCGCTGAGGGTCATCGAGTGTCAAACAAGTGCAGAAGAGCTCGGACACCTGCAGTTACAGGATGCACAACAGTAGAACAGATTTGTTTCTCCTGCTTGAACTTTGAAAATTTGTCTAACGCCTTTAAAAAACTGTCTTTTGTTTCCACTGAACTCCTGGCGAGCAAGTTTACTGAGTATCTTTTAGATCGAAGTCATCAGTGGACATCCTGCCTGGATGACGGGCATGACGAGTTGCCCGCCATCCGTGGTGGTTGTGAACATTATTTCAAGCTGATATTCAGGAGTATGTTTCGAAATTGAAGGATCTCTGGTAACACATGATAGTTATTTAAATGAGGCTACTTGAAACCTGCAAGAGATTGTAATGCACTTAGTGATACAAAAGATGAAAAGAAAAAAGGTTGCGAAACATTTTTAGATCGTAGTTTTCAATATAATGTTCATGGAGCAAGTTTGCATGATCTAATTAATTTGAAAGCAATTCTTACAAAATTCTATACCTCCTAATCACAATTTGTTGATGAAATTTTTCCTTGAGAGTAAATTCATAGAAGGCTGATATAAGTTTGATCATGAGAGGGTCTAAACACACCTAAGAAGCGTACAACACAATTTATCGATACCTACATAGGTTTATAATTAAAAATTTTACATTCCTCAACAATATTACAGGTAAATACGACTTAGGGTACGTGAATTCTACAACGTCTAGTTTTACTATTGCATCATCAACAATAAAAGATTGTGTAGCATTTCTTACTGTGAAATTCTCTGGAGAATAAACTCTTTCATGCAAGTTTGTTCCTAGTTAGTCTGCGTTATGTAATGAATGTTTGATCAAATGCTTATTACGAATTTTGGCGCATTCAATTGCTGTGACAGCAGTTCTTTGTGCTTGCTAATGTAGCTTTCTGAATACCGGCATACGCAGGGGAACTGTGCTTTGGAATAGGAATACAACAAATGACCAGCAATGACATAGTCAGAGTTCACCAATTCACTCTTATTCAATGACAAATAATTCTAAGGTGTATATTGATATTTACAAGCCATGAAGTTGGATAGAAAACCACGGTGTCCCATTGATTACTATACGGGAATCCCGCATTCTTATTGGTACTGGTTTTGTATATCGCTCAATTGAAAGAACTTCCGTGAAACTACTTTGAGGGTATATCGGCATCTATCTATCCATGTTAACAAGGAGGTTACCTTACTGTTATACCAACGACAGAGTAAAAATAATTAAATTTGATCCGATTGATCCTTCTATTTTGACAAAGAAATTCATATTTTATGTTTTTTCTTTACCTAAACATTGTATGATAAACAGGAAAAGAGAAATTTTACCCCGCGGTTGCTGGTCTCAACGATGTAGAGCAACCGTTGAAATCAACTTTCCAAATATGTGTAATTTCTGTTGTGATGTTTGCACGGAATCAATACATTTATTGCTGGTAATATTCTACTGAATGACTACGACATAGTTAAAAGATATGAGGAACTCTAGAAGCATGACAAAACTTAATAAACTGACTTTTTTGAAGCTGTTAAATTCAATGCAATTTTAAACGCGGGTATTTTTCATCAGCAAAGCTATTTCGAGCACAAGGCTAAGATGCCTCAATAACGAGGCATAAATTGATTCAGAAGAGAAAGATAATTTCAGCTGTAACATCAAGGTGCATCTATGGAACGCTTTATTTTCTACAGTGTCCTGCAACGAAACGAACGAGGGACTGAAACCTCTTCTCTTCTCCTTGGAGAACCTGTCTTCAAGGGGGGAGGGAGGGAAGGATGGATGGAGTGAGAGAGAGAGATGAAGAAGGCATGAAACACTATACGAGTTTATAAGAACGAGTAAGGAATGGACTGTTCCTGACTGGATAAAAGACGCATTACCAAATACTAAAATATTTAGACTAGTTGAATTTTCCTGCAGGAAATGAAATGAAGAGGCTGCTACCTCTGCAATGGAAAGACGAGTCAATAAAATGAGTATAAGCTCACTTAACTCAGACGCAAAGGGTCGATACAATACATAATCTTCATAGCATATTCTCGCGCTGAGTTGCTGAATCTGCTCAGAAACCATGAGGTTGTTTGGGACCCCTGAAACAGTCTGAGTATTATCGTTCTTATAGACGTAAAGAGTGGCTTGGGAATAGTACCAATTCTCGTGCTGCTTCATGTCTGTCCAGTTGAGTTGATCAACAGTTCCTACTTATATAACTATGGTGCAAAAGTAGGATGGTATTTGTGTCTTTATCATAGCATGAGGACAATTCAGCATGAGAGAACTCCTTTTTAAAGATCCAGTGTAGTGAATGCAAACACGGAAGCGTGGTAGTGAAGTTATTGAAACTTTATAAAGATATCTAAATTTGGTCACAAATGAATAGTTTATTAACATACACTTATCGTCAACGGAATCTTGTGTTTGAAAATCTTTCAGCTCAGCGTAGCGTAAAAAAAATGGATGTTATAATTTTTGGGAGCGACAAAACGATAAAAACATGTTCCAATGCAATCAATTACCTGGTCAAGCGCTCGAATGCTTTCTTCTACTTGTAACTGATTTATTTTATGGTACGAGTGAATTTTTTTCGTACTTCATTTCCAAAAGTTTAACAGTTTACTTAATACGTCTCATAAGTCCCAAAATATGTTGATGATGTAAGTCACCAACCTTATGTATATACAGGGTCAGACAAAATGATCTGACACATTTGTAGGTTAAATGGGTCAGATCATTTTGCCTGACCCTGTAGTATTATGAAGTACGATGGAAAGTCTTCTTTAATGTTTCGTTTACCAGACCTAACTTTTGTGTGTTGGCTTGGCCAAAGTTTAACAAGCTTTGAAAGGGGCAAATTATGCTCTCCTTAAGGAACGAAAAAAGATAAGTTTTACATGTCAGTTGCCTGGTAACGTTCATGAGGTTAACAAATCATTTTGACATCCAACCCTGACTTCTAGAAGAGTGAAATGAGACGAAATTTATTCCTCTGAGTCACATGTTGGTACAATATTGAATTGTAAATAGTGTCTCAAATTTTCATACTAACAGTTGTCTCAGAAAACGTATGGAGGGTAATTAATCAAACGAAATCGATGCATTTCACTTCGTTAGAACAAAAAAAATGAGTTTCCAGAAATTGAAATTAACTAACTTTAAGCCAAGGTATGACACTTTTTAATGAAACTTTTATGGTAGTTTTTTCGACAACTTCATCATCATACTATTGATAGCGAATAGTTCACTAATATTAAACTATAATAGTTAGTAATTCACTAATATTAAACTATGATAGTTAGAAGTGTCCTATTACTTCGTTACTGAAAATATGAACGTTCAAGCTTTGAACTGAGATATTCCGTAAGTAACTGCTACGAGCAATGTATATAATCGTACCAAACCTCTTAAAATACCAGTTTGCTCCTGCTGTGTTTTTCATTGTTATGAAACTTGGACGACATCGCTGAGTGTTGTGCATGTCTCTTCATTTGCCTGAAATAATCACTTTCACCACTTAGGACTGTGAGAGGTTACGGAGAGCTGGACTGCTTCAGATAAGGGACGTTGATAATCACTTCAAGTTGATAAAACGCACCGAACAATCGCTCGATGGGTCATTCTCTCCTAGGAGTCACTGAGTGAACTATCAGCATCAAAGAAACAGGAAAATTAACCTTATTCGCGATTGAATCTCCAACCAAATCTGGTTAGAAACAAAAACTTGAATAACATTTGAGATAAATATTTGTTTATATTTCACCTGTGGATCTACTGTACAAAAATATAAACTTGTAATTGAAACATAAATCTTTGAAACCGTTTGAAAAATGTTAAAACAATAAATTTTCTACTCGTAAAATTTAACATACGCTAATTGTATCTTTTTGTGTGCTATATTAAAAAAAATTTAGTAAGTAAAGTGAATATTTTGCAGGCTAAAGTTAAATTATTATTTATATTAAGCGTCTTTTTATATCCTATAGGAGGAAAATTAAACGATTTTGTTAACATAAGCGACAGTTCTCTGAAGGCTCAAAACTATGTATTATTCTTAAGTACGTCAAAGCTTATATACATATTTACCCAAGGTTGTTAGGCTCGGTGAAACTCAGAATTCTCATGAAATCAGGAGCCCAATCTCAGCATCGAGAGGGCTTCGAATTCCTTTTTTAAGAAAATAGTATATTCCTTCCAGCTATCTGTAGGTACATTGCAAGTGAAGAAAGATATTATGAAAATAGAGACAGGAATGAAAATAAATTCGTTCGAGGACAAAGAAATATGTTATGCTGGTTACTTTTATATGTTAGTCATATTTTTAGCCATTATTGGTTATACAAGAAGAATATTTTGCCAAGAATATCTTGAGTAGTCAACAAATGCCCATGAAGAGCCCAACAAGAGCTCTAAGCTTAGCTGAAGGACATGATGCTTCCAAGTTTTTCTCCTAATAACCCTGCCTATGCGCCTTATTTTACTTGCGAATATCTGGTGAAATATGTAAAGTTCTCAGCTTATTAAATCTATAGGAAATATAGTAGGGCCTATACCCCTAAGAATATCATCCGTATAGTGAACTTTTGGGGATGCAACATATGAAAATGATGGTCTGTCTCATTCAAGTGTTCCTATCATATAGAACATTTCGCATTCAACAGTACGAAGACATTATAAAAAATGTAAGAGAGGAATGACACTTCGAACAAGATGATGATTAAAAAAAAACTTGAACATTCTATGATAATCTAGTCAATTGGCAGACTTGAATTATATGAGAAGAATGCTGGGAACATTGAGAAAAATAATGCTTTATGGGACCCCTACAGCATTAGTAAATCGAAGCAAAACAGGAAAGGAAATTGACCACTAAATAGCTACAGCAAGAGATAAGCAACAATAAAAAATAAGAAAGAATACTCAATTCAGAATGAATTATCATAATTTATTGGAGCCAATGATTTTCGTCGTATTCCTGACATTTTTCTGTGCAAATCCTCTCTATTTTTTTCTCATGGTAAAATTGCTCTTACGTTTATACATATCTGCTGAGGGAATTTTATGAAGTTTCATAGTGGGGAAGCTCATAAAAAAGATTTGATTACGATTTCATATTTTTCCATTGTATATCATGTGAACATATAGTGAATTCTGTGTTGAATAACTTCACGTTCTGTTATTGAGTTAACTGGTACACTTAGTTTACACAGAAGACTTCCCTCTGACCCCACCATGTTACTGATGGGAGTAGTGACTCTGTTGATTGGATTACTGAGCACAGTAGGGGTGGATGCAGGTGGTCACCCCTACGCTGTACCTACGGTGGGTCAAGTGTGGCCCAAGCCGCAAATGACAATGTCGCAGACAACCACTGTGGTCGTCGATCAGGATCAGTTCAGGTACGCACTTAAAGAAGTTCTGTATGATTTTTTTAAAGCTAGTTCTGACATGATTTCTGCAAATTGTTATGAATATAGTGTCGTATAACCAAAAGATTACGTGAATTAAGATAATTACGTTCAATTAACTTTGCATGAACAATCATTGTTTAACTTACGTACACTTTGATGGCAGAAATAGCGTTTCAGCGTAGTAATTCGGACATAAGAAACACGACTCTTATATATATCTTTTTGTGTTCTACACGCAGTTTCAGTGTCACCGGAGAGACATGCCCTTTACTGGAGAGAGCTCTTCAGCGTTACTTGGACATAATGTTTCCTGATAGAAAGGTAAAAGTTAAAAAGCATTTCAATTGTCTTACCATATTCGGTAAGAGAAAACTTTATTTCTGACGGTTGGTTTGTCTGGCACTAAAGGAATAAGTGAGTTATAAAGTGAGGTTACGAAGCTGACTACTAAACAGTAAGATATTTTAACGGATAAACATGTTCACCTCTGTTTTCTTTCATTTGAAAGCGAATGATTGATTATTTTTGTATTTTAGGAACAGAAACAAAAAGGGTTTTCTACTTCCTTTCATTTTATTATACGATGATAACAGTGAACGCTGGGACTCAAATTATTCTTCATCCTTGTGACAGAAATCAACGACTGCAAAGCTTGAGAAACCGAAGAAGGATGTGAAGGACCTGTCTGTGTTTGAGATCAGACTTCTGTCGCCCTGCGAGGATGCGCCTTATCTCCACATGGACGAGCAGTACGAAATTAAGGTACTCTATCAATGCTGTGTTTAGAGGCATTAATATTGTAAGTAGAGATGTGTAGAAATTAATTTCTATGAATTAACAAATTCATGATTGCATTTTTCATTAAGTGTAACAAATAGCGCAGTGTTGAGATAAATAGCCTCCATTACCTGTTTTACACCGATGATTACCTAACAGATCGTTCCCCACAATTTTTAATTTAATGCTGTCTCATATAAAAATATCTGGGCATATTCTGGCAGACAAGCAACAAGACTGCATCAATTGTTCCGTCAAAAATAAAGGATTTTTTTATGAAAGTAATTCATTTGCATTACTCACATGCATATTAATGTGTTTTTTTTCATTTTTCCAAAACGAGTAAAAGTATTAATAGTCCAACTCGATCCTACCTTGATATTTGATGTATGTTATATACTAAGGAGTATTTACGAAAATGATGGTGTATCCATATGAAACAATATTAGTGCTGTTACTTCTCAATTTGTAGATATTCTTTCAACCAGAATAAGCACTCATCTTTTTTTATTAATTATGAAAGCACGTCAAATTACTCCAAGACCTCAGCGTACGCATTATCATCATTCAGTATAACGTTACGAAGTCATTACGCATGATGGTTATCGAGGTGAAAGCTGTTACGTTAGGTTTTGTGTAAAACGGTATTTCCATTTTGAACATCGTATTAATTTATAGAAGAACACATCATAATGGTCCTAACTTAAATTGAAATGCCAGGGTCGGTTCAAAGAAAAAAGAAGCATAAAAAATCGTGAGCATCATACAGGTGGTAAATATGAGCAAACGTACAGCAGTGAACGTCTTCCTGCACAGATCGACAGCCCCGACGAGCCCGGGGTTGGGAGCATCGTATCCATGAGCGTGTGGGGAGTGCTGAGGGGACTGGAGTCCCTGTCTCAACTCCTCATCCCCGACGAGGAAGGGGGCTTTTATGTCTACTCTACGCAGATCATGGATTTCCCGCGGTTTGCTCACAGGTATTGGATGGCACAGAAGGTGTTCGGCGATGCAACCATTGGTTCGAAGAAATTTCGTGGCAAAGTCTCCTACTTGGCCATCAAAAGTTACCCAAATAGATGTACCTTCTAAATAAAACTTCAGATGAGAACAGCAAAGAAACATATTTTTGTAGTTTTTCGTAGGTTTCGTTTTATTGGAACATTCGCAGGATTACTTTTGAGATTTGTGGAATATTATTTGTGAGCTGATTACCCCTCCGTACTAGGAAACCATGAGTCCCTTTCAGATCATAAACTTTCAATATCTGTTCACCAGGATTGAAATAAGATGTTCGTATTATGTTAGGAAATTCCATTAGTTCTTTATCAAACAGATCCCAATGAACGTCCCGCAAACGGTGTTCAGTTTTTACTTCTGGGTCACTACGACCCTGTTGAGTGCAAGGAAAATTGACTACAGTGTTCTTGAGCGATAGATAGCTTATATTATTGACCCGACTCAGGTTAGAGCTCTCTGACGTACGTACATGCAGGGAAATCATCTATATTCACATCTGCTCTATCTTGAGACTTGTGAACAGCCTGCCATCAAATACCTCTGGGTCTCAACTCTGGATGTCCTGAGAAGGCACAAAGTTAGCGAGGTCCTAACAACATGAAGCTTCTCGTGCCCTTAATATCTGAGATCAAATGAAGAGAGAGCAAACTCCTCAGAGAACTTTTCTAAAATTGCGTTCGTTTGATTGTTTTACAAGAGCTGTAAGTGAGGCAACCATCTCAATATTTTCCAGGGGCTTCATGATTGACACAGCCCGGCACTTCCTTCCTCTCAACAAAATCAAAGAGATGCTCGACCTCATGGGCATGAATAAATACAACGTCCTGCACTGGCACATCGTGGATGACCAGAGCTTCCCATACGTGAGCGACGTCTACCCTGACTTGAGGTGAGGCTTGGGCTTCAAATACTGCTATTTTCGTTGAACTTTTAATTTTTAAATAAAAAAAAAACAAATTGGTCTACAAAACAATAGGCTAAGACTTACAAATACTACAAATTGAAATTCTCTAAATGTTGAAAAGCATTCAGGGGTTTAATATTTGAGGAGCGTAATTATATTTATACCTAAACAAAATTCTAAATAGATGTAGGATGGTTGTCTTATGAGAATTTATAGAAATAAACGGTGTTTGAATAACAGGTACTTTGTATAACAGATTCCAAAAGATTACAGATTTCAAAAAATTCCATTGCTTCCTATCTATTACTGAAGAAAAATGATTGAACTGAACTCAGAACGGGCATACATGTATTATAAGCTATTGTGGACACCAAAAGTGCCAGATTACTATAAAATACGCCATCTTTTCCCCTTATTATTTTCAACTTTACCCTGTTATTTCCGTAATTATTGACGCATTCTTGCACTACAAAGTCTTCAAATTTTATATTATGACTTAAATTATAACAAATGATGAGATTTAAACCGCCACAGCGCATAAGGGGCGTGGAGCAGCGAACGTGTGTACACCGCAGCGGACATCGCTGACATCATCACTTACGCCACGGACAGAGGCATTCGAGTCATACCCGAGTTTGACACTCCAGGTGAGCTCCTCTCACTTCCAATAAATGTATCATAGTTGCTGACGCCTAGCATGTAGATGGCTGAATATTTTTTCAATAGTAAGCATCTGGCGAAATGATTTGGATCTCGCCAATAGTTAAGGCAACTAAAAACTTCGAGTAATGAGTTGTGTTGTTCAATTGTTTCAGAGAATTTTGTCGGATAAAGACTACATCTTTTATTTTGAAAGTGTGCACCTGAAGTCATGTTGTCTGAACCAATAATTATTAG
>VCRD01002744.1:51472-77417 GCA_006783055.1 Trinorchestia longiramus
CATCTCTTTTATTTGTTTGTAACTGCTATGCCGTCCCACAGCAAATTTCTTATTGACATTTCTGTGTTGTTGGTTCCTGTGAACCAACTTTAACCAACTTTAAATTTCACTTAAAATTTTGAGCAATTAAGAACTTTAACCTGCATTGTTTCAAAACTCAGAACAAACATCCTTATATTTTTTTATAAGTTCTTCAACCTCAGAAGTTAACTACATTTTGTGCACTTATGTACTGTACACTACAGTTAACTACATCTTGTACACTTAGGCATAAGTTTCAGAGTTATGTGCACCGCGGAGAAGAATTGAACTTGTTTTAACGTAAGTTATAGACATTATAAAATTATGTATGCATGTTATATTGGAATTACAACACTACAAGTTAACACATCCCATCAGAGCAATAAAATGAAATTACCATTTTTCAACGAGTGCTAAGCCTTTATATAATGAAAAGACAGGAGTTCCATGAGTGGAAGTAACATTAAATAATTCAGTCACTAACCTTCAATTTCTCAGGTCACACTCTGAGCTGGGGAGATGGTCAACCAGATTTGCTCACCGAGTGCTACACTGAGTAAGTAAGTTAAGGAGAAGGTTACTGAACTGTCCAGAGAGTGACTTTGCTTCAATCTTAATAACGGTCACATTACAAGTTTATTTTTTTCTTTGGCTGTTGCCAGGACTAGACACACCGAAAAGCTGAAACGTTACTAATTCTAAATGTAAGTCGGTAAGTTTTTTCCATGTCTGATTCCAGACACTTGTTACCTGCCTTATATTCTTGCAGTGGTTCACCGGATGGTTCGTACGGACCCATCGATCCTTCAAAGGAAAGTACTTACGATTTTTTGACTCAACTCTTCACAGAAGTTGGAAGTCGCTTCCCGGACCACTACCTGCACCTGGGAGGAGATGAGGTGCCTTTCAACTGTTGGTACGGTTTCGGGGTTTCCTTGAGAAATTAGTAGAACTAATTAAGGTCATTGAAATGTGGGATAAATAGTCGTAATTATAATACAAGTTTATCAATACAATAAAGAGTTACATTCTAAAACTACTTCAAGCATGTTCATTAATTAATTATGTGCGGTTACACTCAATGAAAGCCACTTTCACAGACACCGTATTGATAAAGCAGCTCGTTTTACAGTGCGGTGTATTTTTACACTCGCCGTATCACTGGCACAAACTCTTATGGTATTATTTTGAAGTCGTTCAATTTTTAAATTTTCATTATATATCGCAACCTTCAATATGAATTCTCACGAACTAAATTCTTCTAGTAAATACAAATTTCGTAACGACAACCAAATGTCAAATGAAATTGAAACTCTAACTGGGGAAGTGTCTTACCATGTTTTTTCTCAAGCATTTCACGTGTATGTCAAGTTTAGTACCAAATGTGACTTAGACTTTGTTATAATGGGATATTGAATCATTTATATTGAATGTTTAACATAAACTAAGCAGAATCTTTTATATTCGTGACACTTTTGTATGACTAGCTGCTCCATATATTGGGTTAGAGGAGTGATCTAAACATCATTGCATTCCAAATACCTGTGAATACAATTGGAGAAAAAAAGAAAGGACTAATTTAAGGATTTTAAGACGTATAATTAAAGTCTCACAAACGAATATTTATTGGTATGTATTTTACGTCTGAATAGAGATTTATTCAGTCTGGAACTGAATCCAGTTATGGATAATGGCAAAACATTTTTTTCCAACAAAGTCTAACATGATTTCTCCCAAAATTTGAAACATATAAGAATTAAAATACCAGGTGAAAAGACTAAGTTAAGAAATCTTCTGAGTTAATATGAAAAAAAATGCAACAAGAATTTTCTGTAGAAAATATTTTCCTGTTTGAAGAGCTGTATTCAAGTGCTGCATCTAAGTGTCGAGCAGGAAGAAAACCCCGGTAATCAAGATCAAAAATATATATTACACCATAAAACAAAGCAAGTTTTATAACGGAACACTCTGAATGAGCCATTACGTATAACATTATTTAACATCACTCTATTTGTTATGTCAAAACAAACCATTACTCAATTTTCTTACTTGCACAGGCGGAGTAATCCAGCTATCACAGAATTCATGACACAGAACGACATCACCTCGTACAAGGGCCTGGAGAGCTACTACATCACCAGACTTCTTGACATCGTCTCAAACCTCCCCACCGCAAATGGGTGAGTTCAGAGAATCCCTGAAAAAGTACGATAAACTTGGATTTATGTATTTTTATGCATTGTGGACTTGAAATAATGAGCATGGGTATTATGAACTGAGATATTAGTTTCTTTTGCGAGGATAAAGGTCGTTTCTCTTCTGTTGACACAATGTTTAACAATGAAAACGAATGCAAATGAGACATATAGTCTCATTACAGCCTTGTGATCATTTATTGTATGAGTGAACAGACAATTATGAATAAAGTATTTGATATTATTCCCGATGAAATTCACGTACAATGTGCGATACGTGAATCCATTAACCTCTGTTCACAGTTGACAAACTATCAGATTGTCCAGAAAGTTCGTGCCTATTTTTAGTAGTTCATCTTTCCACTTATTTTAGAAGATGTTTGAGCCCAAAGAATAGGATTTGACTACACTTCCATTTAGAAAACAGTTTAAACCATCTTTTCATGGAAGAAGGTTTACGATCCTATAACTTATGTTAATTCTGTAACCCTTTAAAATGGAAGATAAAAAGATTCATTTTCAGCACTTAATGCTTTTCTTTTTTCATAAAGGAAAAAATGCCTCACAACAACCAAAGAAATATGTGCAGTTTACGGTAATGATTCTGTATTCGAAAGAACTGTATTGAAGTGGTTAGCGAAGTTTCGAGCTAGAGATTGTAGCCTTATTGACAAAGAAAGATCAGCCAGACCATCCACCACAGATGACGACCAAATCAAGTCATTAATTGAGAATAACCCACATTTCACAACCCGAGAATTGACAGAAAACCTCAACCTACCAAAATCCGACGTTCATGAGCACCTGGTCAAGGTTGGGTTCACAAATCGCTACGATGTTTTGGTAACACATGAGTTGAGTGAGAGGAATCTTTTGGATCGCGTTTCCATCTGTGATCTGCTTAATAAAGGGAATGAAACTGTTCCTTTTTTAAAGCAAATTGTGACCGGGGATGAGAAATGGATTATCTACCGAAATGTTCAGAGAAAGCGATCCTGAAGTAGGCGACATGAGCCCTTAGCTATGAGCTTCTCCCAAGTAACCAGACAATGAATTCTAAAACATACTTCTCACAATTGGATGAGTTAAAAGCAGCAATTCAAGAAAAACGTCCAGAATTGGCCAACAGGAAAGGTGTTGTGTTTCAATATGTTAATGCAAGACCACGCGCTTCTTTGCGAACCAGACAAAAATTGCTGCAATTCGGTTGGGATGTGCTACCTCAGCCTCCATATTCATCAGATGTTGGCCCTTCAGATTGCTATCTATTCAGGTCTTTGCAGAATAGTCTTAATGGTAAAAATTTCAATTCTTTGGATGACATAAAACGATACCTTGATGAATTCTTTGCCATGAAAACACCTCAATTCTGGGAAGAAGGTATTTTCAAGTTAGAGGATAAATGGAGACGTATTGTGCAACAAAATGGTTCATATTTGGTTGATTAAAAATGTAATAACAAATATTTATTAACCTTTTTCTTTCCCTTAAAAATCGGCACGAACTTTCCGGACAACCCAATACTTTCTTTAAACTCTACAATCAAGAAGAATTATTAAACGTTCGTGATTTCTGACGATGGATGCATTGTGTTACATGAAAGCAAAAATGGAAGACTTAACAGAGCCGATGATCTCTACCTCTTGTCCCTTGTACAAGCTTCTTTCGTCAATACATTCAGGCTAGGCATTATAGAATAGAATAGAATAGAATGAGGCTATAGGAACGAACCTTCTGGCCCATTCTTGGGTCGGATAATTAGTTCGATAATTATTCGGTTGTTAACCCAAACCCCATGCCGTATTTCTAGCCGGGTCAACCATGTCGGCAGCGGGATTCGAACCCGGGTCTTACTGCTCGCAAGCAGATTCGCTCACCAGTCGACCAAACTGGTGATAGCCTACAAGCAGTTTTCAGTTTTATTAGGTTTGCAATTCCTGACCCACGAGTGAAGTTTATTTGAAAGCCACGGACTAATGGCTCGTGCTTTGGTCTTTGGGCAGAGCAAGTGTCTTACTAGCATATCGTTGAGAGGTATAAAAATTACTCATTCTTTTCTTTTAAAATTGATATGGGCAAGTATAGTCATAGGAGAAAAAACTGTAAGCTCTACTTGCTTCTGCTAGGAATACCGTAGTCTTATCGGTTATCGGTGCCCAGCTATGCAAAATACGTTTGTATATTTCCCGAGGACCTCATTTTCAGCCTACACCCACCCATGTTACGCTGCAACTTGAATCCGTTTACAGGCTGTATTTTGCAATTATTTATTTCCTCATTAAGATATAAAGATCCATTTATACATAAATTTTTACATTATGTGAATTGGCAACGCACAAATGATGTCACTCTTTACTCTCTTTTAGGTACATGGTGTGGCAAGAAGTTTTTGACAACAACGTAGACTTAGCGAGCGATACTGTGGTTCACATCTGGAAGGGGTCAGGCACGGATCTTCAGGAAGAACTTGCTAGCGTAAGATTTATGATTCCAAGTCTCCTATGACTTATATACAAACTGTATATCTTTGATAATTTGTTATAGCCCATTAAAGTGTACAATTGAATATCATAGTTACGTTTCGTGAGTTTTAATAATTGTGAGCATCATTGTGTGGTGACAGGTGACAGCGGGAGGGTTTCCCACGCTGCTTTCATCCTGCTGGTACCTGGACGTAATCACCTATGGACCAGATTGGTATTCCTACTACGAGTGTGACCCACATGATTTTACTGGTAATTTACATTGTGTATTCTTAAAATGCTAGTGTACCTGTGCCATTAAAAATGATAGCAAAAAATGATGGTGTACCCGTACCATCAAAAATGATACTGTTGGAAAGATATTTCCAACATATTTTCACATATTTTTCTTTCTCTCGCTCTTCTTTTTCGCTCTCGATTCAGTCTTTTTTTCGTTCGAATGGAGTTTCCATGCTTAAGCTTATTTCAAAGGCAACTTATTTTTCTTGTGACAGTAATAAACACTATGAATACAGTATTTTTGAGCCACAATAGAAGTGGTTATAGCCATTCGTGCCATATCCTAGATACAGAAATTCAGCATTACTGAAAGCAACTGCGAACTTGTGTATGTATATCACAGTACAGTAAAGACTAGTAGGAGCGCTTGCAAATTAGCGGAATTTCAACGTCATGGAAATATGTGACGTCTCAGAGACGTACACGCAAGTCAACCAATCATAGCACACAAGTGGCTCTATTGGCTCACAAGTCAGGCCAACGGTCACTTTGTCAAATTTATGCTGATTTCAAAGCAATAAAAAACATTGGGAAACAGCTTGAAACAATGGTCTAATGCTGGTCGGTGCATTTGCTACTACATAAATACATATAATTTAGATAAGAATTACGAGATGTAATAAAGTGCAGAGATAGAATTAAACAAACAATGCACATGCGCATAAACAAATTATTAGGAATATCTTATTTTTCTCTTTAATTTGATTGTAGCTCCGCTTCTACCATTGAAATTCCATTTTCATACTCACAATGTTAATATTGAATAAGACACTCTGAGATGCTCTGAGTGCACTCAGTTCATGCATAATAGAAGGTGCAAAAATAAATTCATCAGTCGTGATATTCGCTATGAGAATACGATGAATTAAAACCAAAAAATTATAATTTTCACATTACAGAGAAGTGTATAATTTTCTAGATCAAGTAACAAAGAGGAGTTTTAGTCCAACAAGTTGAATTCTGTCATATTTCAACTATTTTTCTTTCATACTACGTAACAGAAAAGTCGTATGTACTTGTTCCATAAATGTTATTATTAAGTGAGGTTCATGAATACTATATTAGATGGGCTTGTTAATTTTGACATTGAACCTCCCAGGCCCACTTCGTTGTGCTAGTGTTAAAATGGTTTAAACGTCGCTTGAAACTATAGCTCTCGTGGCCGAGTGGTTAAAGGATTGGAAGAAAAGTTGCGGTTATGTGAATGTCGTGGGTTCTACTCCAGCCGTGTGCGTTTGTGTTTTCTATCATCTCGGCATTTGAAGCCCCCGCCCCTTCAAAAATTTACCAATCGGCGCAAAGACACAATTATTACGTCATGGATCACGTTCCCGCCTGAAACCCGTTGTTGGGGTGGTCATTGCAACCCCCCCATATGATCGTACTTCTCTTTACTGTACTGCACCCGATACAGAACACGGGCCGCAGACCACTCGACCACGGTGGCTACGTAATATGCAATACCCCGCTGAACTCGGTATCCACGATACGGACTCGAGTATATAAGGCTCTAGATCTCTCTAATTTTTTTGAAAGGGACTTATCATAGTGCACTTGTACAGCGAAATTAGTGTATTAATTTACCAGTGAACCGAAACCAAATCCTGCAATCTATTCTTAAAAGCGTGACATAAAACATATAAATATATATACATATATATATATATATATATATATATATATATATATATATATATATATATATATATATATATATATATATATATATATATATATATATATATATATATATACATATATATGAACACACGACGGTCATTCTTAGTATTAGATTAAAAATACCCAATAATGATTATAAATTCATTTTTCGTGGCTCACCTTTCTAAAGCATGTTGGATGGCGTATGCTCTAAATAACCAAGCTCGTGTTGTGTCTTTTATATAATTCTATTGCCTTCTTAGGCACAGCCGATCAAAAAAGCCTGGTTGTGGGGGGCGAGGCCTGCATGTGGGCTGAATGGGTGGACAGGACCAACCTCATTTCCCGGACGTGGCCGAGGGCGTCCGTAGTTGCGGAGCGCCTGTGGAGCGATGCGTCCGTGAACAGCACAGATGAGGCGACACCGCGACTAGAGGAACACCGATGCCGCCTGCTGGCTAGGGGCTACGATGCTGAGCCCCTTGGTTGGTCCTACTGCTCAGACGACCTCTGAAGGAGTTGTTGTTCGTCTACCTAAAGCAGCAACGCAACAATTATTCCAGGCTTGGGCGTGCGGGAGTTTTTCTATTGAGGAGCTCAAAAGAAATTTAGCTGTAGCGAAGACACTCTGCGTAGAACATGTGGGTATTGATTTGCGAGCTTCAAGGATAATTTATTGATCTGTGAGAATTACAAGATTCTGATCTATTTCTGTCCATGGATGATAATCAGATTAAATATATTTTTGGGGGCTACGAAATGTGCCTTAGGGAGAGGCATAAATTCATAGCAAATCCCAGCGCTCTGATACGAAGCCAATTTGTACCAACACATGCTCTTCGACATTAATTCTGAAGAATCATGAGGCCTCATTATGCATGAGAAAAATCTTATCAACATGTGTGACCAGAAGATATTTGATTCATTCAACAATAACTTTTCTTACCTCATTTTAAACTTACGTGTCACTGTAGATCTATATTTTCTAATTTCAATGGCGTGAATTATGTTTTCGTTTCGTTTCACAGTTAGTGTTGAATAAAACCTATGCGTCACTAGTATGAGTATAGGAAAAGGAATCATTCAAATACACTAAACTAGATTACGTGAAATGGAAGCCAGCTCAAGACTTGTCAAAAAATAAAATCTTATTGCCACTCCTGCGTAGATATAGGAGACTCTTCGTTTCTAATGAAATAAATGAAATTTCTGCTATTTTATATAACCAAAGAAAAATACAGGTAGCAACATAAAATCTACCTACTAAACCAGCTAATGTAGGTGGGATATACTTCCTATTTATAATATATAGTTAACACAATGTAATAATATACTCATACGTATATCACTGCAGATAAAAGGGTATAAATAGAAGTAGGTTAAACACAGAGAGAAGCAAAAATGTCGAGCTTGAGGAACGTGGAAAAAGTAATGGGAAGAACAACTATTTGTGAGTAAAATAAAACAATTAAATGAGGATAACAATAAATTGAAGTCATTCTTTCTACAATTTTTTTCCATCTTACTTTGCAAAAATTAATTTCTGCGACCGTGTTGTGTGCTCGGTCTCGAGGGCTGCGACTAAGGAAGTGGAATAATGTGATACGTACCCCATGTGTGTGGAAGTTTGAAACTCTCCAAAGGCGCAGAAGTCATGTCAGGTATTGATTAACTGATGTCGTAAATAATAATTAATCATTAAGTAGTCAAGCAGTCTCAAATTGACATTTATTCCCATGGAGCCAATCTATATATTTCGTTATCGTTCTCCATTTCGATATTGCAACAGGCACAGGAATTTCGGTTACGAATGAGATCGTATTTTCTAAAATCACATTTCCTCAATAGTATCCGCACATCAGATAGTGTAGTTCAATCTCGAAATTATCAATTCGTCTCAATTGTTTCTATATATTTAACAATTTTTTCGTTTTTAGATCCCTGAATGCTATAATCGGTAGGCGGATTTCGAATTTATAAATTCATTGAGAATTTTTAAACTGAAATTCACGATATTTAAGACAAATAATTAATCAAGTATTTTTATTCTAGTGTTCAGAACGCTAACGATGGACTGAGCTATTGTGTACATTGAGTCATAAAACTATTGTGTAATTATTAAATAAAAGTTGATGACTGAGGGTATGTTACTTCGTACTCCATCCTTCTTTACTCTTGGACCCTGTGTATGATTGAAGTGCATGCACATGACTGATGTGCTAGTACGTGATAGATAACATGCGACTTGAATAGGACCCAACAATGGGAAGAAAACGGCTCGTTTATGTTGCCGCAATCTATTTTCTTTAGATAAATTCAAAAGAATTTACTTTCAACAAAATAAGCAGCGAAGTGGGTTTTTTCCTAGAATTTATGTATTCTAAAAACCAGTCTATATTTTCGAGAACATGTTAGAGCACAAGTGTAAACTATTATAAAATGGTATGGAAGATTCTTGCTTGTATGGTATTGCCCCGAGCCGAAGTAGAAACATTGAGCTCTATGGTAATGTTTACTGCCCCTATTTTATACGTCTTAAGTCACGCCGTCGAGATCGTCAATGACCCGCTGGAGTTTCTTCATGACCAGAGAGGCAGCTTCTGTGCAATAACTGCACCAATGCCGAACGTCTCTATATCAACG
This sequence comes from Trinorchestia longiramus, assembly GCA_006783055.1. Classification (NCBI taxonomy): domain Eukaryota; kingdom Metazoa; phylum Arthropoda; class Malacostraca; order Amphipoda; family Talitridae; genus Trinorchestia; species Trinorchestia longiramus. The sequence continues at coordinate 60,753 of VCRD01002744.1, forward strand.
CCAGTCACACTGGAACTTTTTTCCAGCTATGTTTTCATCTTTGATTAGTATGCAGACCAGAACAATAAATGAGAAAAATAGATTACGTCTTCGTATAATTTGTCCTTACCACTCATTATCTTGAATTATGACTTGAACAGGACCGTTTCGGAACGATTGATGCGGTTCACAAGGATTCGACGGGAAGCCTTGCATGCGGTTGCAGACCTACAGGGTACATATGAAGATTGGAGAATGCGTTGGTAGCATTGTATTGAAGCAGGAGGGTCCCATTTCGTTTATTAATTCTCTGTACATATGTCTTCAAGGAATTTGTTTATGATTTCAGTCTCAATACCATGGACGTTTAGTATTGCCTTGCTCAGCATGAAAACGTACAACTACAGGGTGCCAGTAAAATCTCAACAGCACCTCTTTCACAAACAGGGGCCCTGAAACACACGAATGCAAAAGTTGATTAAAAACTTTAATTAACACTCAATACAATAGAACCAATCTGAATAAAATATCTTATAAATTGCATTTGTAATCAATTTTTGAAATGGTAAAGACTGTATGAAGACTCTCTAAGAGACTCCATGGTTAGACACACGTGACTTGTGTCTAACCACAAATACCTACTTCTATAGCAACTATCGTGCATTAGTCCAAATTGTTCTTGTGTCATCAAATTCTCCATAATCTTCCTAATAATTTGTTTGCTATTGTGAGAAGAATACATATGTTTTATCACACCTACAAACTTTCAGGTATCGAACAGCGACTCTGGAGGACCAACGAGTTGAGGTGCAGTGTGAAATCGTTCAATCTATTGCAATAATTAATAATCTTCGTTATTTCAATCGTGCACTGATGGGCACATCAAAAATAATTCGAATAGGCAATGAGTTGGAAATAATAACAACAGCTAACAATATTAATCAAAGTTTTAATGAACACGTGAGTATAAAAAGGTAGCAAAAGAAGTACTTGCTCTAAAAAGATACAAATATAAATCCAGAATAGAACGCTTCAAGCGCAGAATATATTTAGCTTCAAACCCGACAACACATCACAAGTGATGTGTTACAACACATCACGAAGAGCTCAAGACACCTCAGCGCAACGCTACCGACCCCAGGGAAGTTAACTAGCACAGGCACCATTTCTTTACGCCTCTTGACAGAAACCTCGAAAATTATCATAAAACCCAAAGGTACGCTAGATGTCAATCTTCTTTAGCACCCACTCACTGGAATGTTAGCAAGTTTAAAGTTATTACTTCGTATGAAGTAATTAAGTGAAAAGCGTTTAATTGGAGCAGCAGGGTAATTTTTTTATAGAAACAGACACCAAGAAATGATGAATGAAAGAGACAGACTGAAGATTACCTCATGGTCGCTTACATGGAGCGTCAGCATTGCTGCAAGAGAGTAATGAAAACAGAAGGCACAAGGAACTCGCCCAGGCGTTAGTCATTGGTGACATGTGACTGGGACCAAAACATTAGCTGAAGATGGACTAGCTCAGCGCATGCCTCTTGATGTGCACAAGTGGATGCTTCATAACAAAGAAATATCTCAAAATGAAAAACTATAACTTGTAACCAACGTATTTAGCTTTTTCGAATAATAATTTTCAAGACTTTACTCAACCGTTCAACAAAAAATTTGTTAGTTATTTTAATTCTTTTGAAATGAACGATTTTTCTTTTTCAGTTAATGATGCCTGCTAGACGCATCTATTAAAAAGGATAGATTTGATCAATTTAACACACCTATAAAACAAATGAAGTTATATAAAACAGAAAATAATTTAAAACATGTCTCTGAAACGAAGTCAATAATTTTCGAAAAAAATATCATCTGATACGTTTGTCCCCACCTACATCAACGATGTACTGTGCTTACTGCCTACTAGGTGTAACTAAACAGTCATACTTTTCATGAGTTACTGCAGCAAACGAAACCATGGCGGCGAATGTCCTCAACTTCTAGGGCGTACCAACACAAATAGAAGTCTTCATGCCACATTATGTGGCAACGTCAACATCACAGATTTCATCACGAGATTCACCTCAGTTACTACTATCGCGTGCATAACTGTAATAATTTCCTAAGCTTATTCAATAAAACAAATGCTACACAATTTCGCAGGTAGAAATAATAGCAACGTTAGTTCCAGTACAATCGTCTTTCACTGTTACAATAAGACAAAAATTAGATATTGTCTCACACAACTGAAATAACTTTTATTCCCCCATGCGCAACAAGACGAGGCGACTTACATTTTCTTAACTTAGAATACAAGAAAATTTCAAAAAGAAGAAGAATGAAAGATGTTAACTTGAAGTTGAACAACGTAATGAACAAATAATGAAACGCCAAGCAAAAACTTAAAGAATGGTATTATAAAGTTGACATGAACTTCTAAACAAAGGAAGGCATGCTTATTTTTGGAAACAGCACTTGGACTGATTTCCTGCATGAGCACAATTTCTTTTATAAAAGCCTCCCTTGGTCTATGAACGGTCGAACCTACTACAACATCCCAAAATAAATTATTCTTTCCTCAGAACAAAAACCTGCCACCGGATACAAAAAGAACAAAGCTAGAATTGAACATGAAAGTCCACAGCGAACACAAATCAAAGCGTTAATACCAACATGCATAAAAACTAGCGACAACAACTGTGCCAGAAGACTATTTAGTTAGTAATAAAATGTAATTCAAAAACCTTTGAAATACATGATTGAATCATTTAGACAAATTTATTCACCAAAAGGCACTGCACATAAATTAGTGAGTGGAAGAATAACTGAAGACTTGAAGCCCAGTAATGTTTTGTGGCAGCTGAGACGCTGGCACTTGGAGCTAAGGAGCAGCATGGAGCATCCATCAGTCCCTGCCACTGAGTCTGAAACAGGAAGCAACGTTCAGAACCCCTTATTGCAAAACAGAATCAAGTCCTTCAAGCAGGCTTGAAAATAAGTTTTCCTTGGGAGTAGACTTCCGAATTACTCAACATTTGATGAAAAGGACATATAGAGGCTACTAACGAGAGCTACGACGAGAAATGCATCATTAAACAGGATATGCTTTACAAATGAATTATACAGAACATCATATTAACTATGAAACGTTCAGAATAGTTTTACGTAAGATTCCGTGCTGTTAGAATTTTTTAAATATTTTGTGGCCGAGGTAATTTATGAGAATTAATATACCAACTCTAGAAATGATTTATATTCGTATAACAGAATGACGCTATGCATAAAAAGTAGCATATATACCCGCCTATTAATCCCTTTACTCTTTAATTCTACTCCATTCGCCGACACAGATATTTCCTCACTTCTATTAGGCCGTGACTTTCTAACCCTTAGGCAACAACTGCAAATGTTTTGTTTAAAAATTTTCATCGTGAAATAGATAAACTTACAAAAACATGAAGGATGTCGTTGAGCTATACGGTTGATGAACTTTGGTCACATTTCAGTGCTGAATATTTTTACAATGAACAGCTAAGTCCGTAGATTTGGGTGGTTTTGTGTGGGAGGTATTTCAACGGTCTTATTACGAGTGTTTAAGCCGGAAGCATTCTGTCGTAATACAACTGACTACAGCTAACAGCAGATACTCACGTCTTGGTACAAGCTTCCTGTTCATTTTTTCATCAAGCGAAAAATCGCAGCGATTCCAACACCGATGATGGCACCAGCACCAGCTGTCATTGCCATGGTTACTTCTCTCTCACATCTAGCTTGATTGACCCTCTTAAACGAATAGCGGAGCAGCCCGACTGCCTGGAAAATTTTTGTGAGTAACAAGAGAACTTTTAGCATCGTTAAATATGAGCGAAGAGAAGTACAGAAGTTTTCATTTTAGAATTTGAAATAAATTTTCAAATTACCTCAATGAAATTTTTCTAAATCAAAAATTGAACGTCATATGAGATGTACGGAGTTCATACGCGAGAAAAAAAGGCTTAGGCTCATAATTACCAAAACAGGACAAAATAAAAATCTTATTTCCCTTACTAACGTCAGGCGGTAATCTCGCATGAGTGTTGGTGGCAGATAAAACTTCCTACACTGAGTGTGCAGCGCTGTGTGTCTGCACTGCACTGCACTACACTACACTACACTGAGTGTGCAGCGCTGTCTGCACTACACCACACACAGTGTGCAGCGCTGTGTGTCTGCACTACATTACACACTGTGTGTGTGCACTACACCACACACTCGTCCTTACGAAGAGTACTGAGTGTACACAAGGGCAGGAAGTCTTCACAGCACTGAGTAACATACGTAACAAGGAAAAAATTATTTTAATACTAAACCAATTAATGTATTAGTAGGGTACGACAATAGCTCTACTATACGATGGAATTAAATTACAAGCATTGCACGCGACTGGCACTTCTTTACAACTAAACTTCATTTTAAACTCATTAAGAACGCAGCTTCGTAAGGATCCATTCGACAAAATTGCTGAAGGGCGTACAACTGAGAAGTCTACCCGTACTCCATCGATGCTTGAATGGCATTTACTAGCGAACGAATCTGTAAAATCTATTAACTTTAGCTACACTAAAGAGAAAACATTTATATAGAAGACCTCGACTAAAATTTTACAAGTTAACACCTAATTAGTAACTGTCATAAAAACTTGTGTGGGTAATCAATGCATCATACCTATACTCCCTCTGGTCGGAAACAGTTGGTTTAAAGTTGGGCAAACATTCTGGTTCTTAGTGTTTTCGAGATAATATATTTTCTGCGTGCGATAAAAACAAGCTTCAAGTGTGCTAAAACTACTGCATTCGCTGCTTTCATCAAGATCCTGGTGAATAACATAATACGATCGGTTCTACCAAAAAATATTACAAGATTTTTTAGGCCACCGGCTGTAGCACCAGGAGAATGAAAAACGATTGCCTACTACGACGTTCTCGTTGAACTTTTAGGTTGGTTTGACAACTGGACTGACTGGTGAAAGTGTCTCGCGTTTTGACTGGAAGTTTTTGGTGACAGGAGCAATTGCAAACTAGCGTGCTACTGTGACTTTTAACAGAAAAGGAAAAAGATAAAAAAGATCAATCAAAGCAGAAGTAACAAATCAAGACTCGTATGCCGAAGAGAAGGCATAAAGAGGGCAATGGCTCTGTCTCCTCTTCGGGAGAAGAAGCTGAAGCCTGGCCCCCTTTGCAAGAATCTTCTCGACCACCTTCAACGTCTCAAGCTGCATCAAATGTAGAAGAAGAGGGTCTACTGACAGAAAGAAACCCACTGAATTTGGTAGCACCAACGATGACCTCAGAAATTATTCAGCCAGAAACAATATCCTCCACCAACAGGAACTACTCTTTCTACTGGAAAAATTAATTTGAAATACCAAATTTTGAGGGATTTAGTGAAAGTCTACACATAAGTTCAGAAGAGGACAACCCTATCACACCAGGACAAAGACCAAGAGAAATAAACACAAACAATTCAACATCCATGCAGCCAACAGTGGTTTTGGTCCAACCAGTAGATGATTCCACAAACAAAAGATTCCTTTCAAATGAAATTAAACTTGCTAAAGCACTGGCAGCTTCTACTTATGGGAACTGGGGTATTGGCAAGATCACCAAAAACCTTGGTAGGAATTTACTTGTTGTCACCATAGATAGGCATTATGAAGACCCCTCAGAACTACTGAAGATAACAGAGATGGGCCCTTGGAAGGTCAAATGTCGGCTTCCAGCTAGCCAGAGCACCTCTGTGGGAGTTACCGGACCCTTTGTCGAGGACACTTCCAATGAAAACCTAACAGAAGCACTGAAGAAAGCAGGATTCAAAGGAGCTGTGACAGAATGAATATTCAAGGGCAAGGAAAAAATCAAAACATCAATGTTCAAAGTAATTTTTGATTCAAACAGTCTACCTCCATATGTCAGAATAGGTTACCAACAATACCGGGTGAATACATATATTGGAAAACCGTGGCAGTGCTACAAGTGCCAACGATTTGGGCACAGTGCTGCATTCTGCAGGTCTGCTCCTCGCTGTGTGGTATGCAGTGGCCCCCCACACCAGGAATGAGTGTAACAAAACCACTGGACGAAATTGCTACAACTATGGTGGAAACCATACAGCTAATTATGGAGGATGCCCAAAAAGGAAACAAGCAAAAGAAGTGGAAAAAACACGCCAAATACAAAAGTTATCTTACAGAGATACAGTAAAGCAAGTACTTAAACAAACTTCAACACCAACATCTCAACCTCAATCAGTGCTGCCGACTAACACAACTCTGACAAGACATCAACCAGATTTTGGCAATCTACAGAGTCTGAAAACACCAAAAACCAAGACTGTTGGTACCCAAACCATTGATGAACTCCAAACATCCGCACAAAAACACGTTACCATCAACCAGCTGTTGGATCTCCTGATAAGGATATTTACTGCTGCAAGTCAGAAAGATGTTCAGATGGATGCTCCAGAGATGGTACATAAAATTGCTGCAGAAACATTTCAACTTCAATCTCTACATGCTCCATCAGAAAATTCTCAACAACCCCTGGACCAATCTCAATGCTCTAACATAATCTCCCAAAAGACTATTGAGGAAATTTCAAGAATCTTGCCTCCCATGGATATTACACCTTCTCCTGTCATTGGATGAACTAACCCTCACAAAAAACCAAGCACAACACTGAGACTCGGACTAAAAATTCAACTGGAAAACTCCATAACAACAATACAGCCTCACAAAATTCTACTGGCACTGAATTCACCAATAAAACAGCAAAAGGGATGCACAAAAAGAACTAAATATATTTCAGTGGAACTGCAGAAGTGTTCGCAATAAACTAAGTCACCTAAAAATTACACTTTACACCCTCAAGCCACACATTGTGTGTCTGTATGAGACTTGGCTTTCACCAAATTTTGAACCCCGTTTTGTTGGGTACACAGCAATCTACATGCAGAGAATAGATGCGCATGCTGGTGGTGGGGTGGCAATACTTGTTAGGAGTGATGTCACCTACACTGAGCTTCAACTGCAAAGTTTTTCCCCAGTTGTCTTGAAGTGTTGGGAATTAACATTTACTTGCAAAACGCTACTCCACTTTCTGTGCTCTGTGCTTACAATCCGAACAAAATAGTAACTACAAGGGAGCTAACGAATCAATTGCACACTACACGAATCAATTGCAACCTGCCCGCGTTGTAGTGGGGGATTTTAACGCTCATCATCCAATGTGGGAACCTACAAAGCCAGCCAACACCAATGGTCGGAATATAGCTCAAATGTTGCTGGAAGACCCTTCTATATCATTAATAACTCCTCTCTCCTTGCCAACTTACTACAATGTTTACCAGAATTCATTTTCTACACTTGATTTGACCTTCGTCTCTGCAAACTTTCAGCCCACAGTAGCTGTAACAACAGAAGAAGATATGGGAAGCGACCACTACCCCGTTGTAACCAGTATTGGAGTGGCTCCATCAACTGCAGGTTTCAGAAAACGATCAACATGGAAATTTGGAAGTGGGACATGGGAGAACTGGACAGCTGCTTTGCAACAGCCTGAGCTCCAAGGAATGGATGACCTACAGAGGGAATTTACAAACTTTACAAGTAATCTGATTGAGGCCAGCCACAATGTTTTCAAAAAAACGAAAGAATACACCTGGCCTAAGTATAATAAGTCTTGGTGGAACTCAAAATGTGCTGCAGCAGTGTAAGCAAAACAAGAGGCAAAAATAGTTCTCATCAATCAACCATCACAAGTAAATCTAATTGCATACAAACGCTGTCAGGCGCTAGTCAAACATGAGGTTAAAAATGCAAAAAAAAATCTTGGATCTCATTCTGCAATAGCATCACTACGGACACTTCTGCTTCTTTAATATGGAAAAGCATAAAAAATCTTCAAACCCCTTTCTGTAAAAAAGCTCAGCCTATTCTAACAAACAATGCAATTATCACTGACTCAGTTTCTAAAGCAAATGCTTTGGCTGACCATTACCAAGAAAGACTGACATCCCCATCTCCATCACCTTTCCCTCAGCATACTCTGATTCCTCTTGCTATAGCATTAAATGATGATACTCCCTCCGTAATAAATGATCCATTTAATATAAAGAATTGAACAGGGGACTGACCTCCATGAGGGGTACAGCTGCAGGCCATGATGACATACATAATGAACACTTAAAGCACATGCCAGACTACTACAAAACATGGCTCCTCCAATTATACAATAAAATCCTGCAATCTGGAATGCTTCCCACAGTATGGCAGCCTGCAATAATCATTCCCCAACCCAAACCAAATAAGCCACTAACATCCGTGGATTCATATCGTCTAATTTCCTTGCTGTCCTGCGTACAAAAACTAATGGAAAGACTAATAGTTAGCCATCTCACATTTTTCCTAGAACAGAAGGGCATCTTCAGGAAAACGCAAGGAGGCTACCGAAGGAGACTGTCTGCAATTGATCAAGTCACAAAGCTAGAGGCTGCAATAAGATCAACACTGGTAAACAAATCTATTATGCTGTGCCTCTTTGTTGATTTTTCAAGTGCTTTTGACACAGTATGGCCGATGGGAGTTCTCTATACATTGAGTCGGTGCGGAGTTAGGAGAACAATGTTGCGATAGCTGCAAGCGTACCTAAAGGATAGACCCTTCAAACTGTTCATGGAGGGTACCTATTCGTCAGAGAGGATAGCGAGTAGTGGTGTTCCGCAGGGGGCAGTGCTGTCACCTTTGTTATTCAACATTATGATGTATGATACGCCAGTGGAGGAAGGGATCTGCTCCTGTGAGTATGCCGATGATCTTGCTTTCTATACCCAACACCCTAATCCTCGCATTGCAACGGATACCCTACAGGAACAGTTCATTGCACTTCACAACTGGTCAAAACAATGGGGTTTAAAAATAAATTTCAATAAAACTAAGTGCATGCTTTTTACATACAAAAGAATTAACTCACTTCCTATTACAGTGGGAGGACAGCAATTGGAATTTACAAAACAATTCAAGTACGTTGGAGTCATGTTGGACTCTCCTCAGCTCCGCTGGCATCATCAAGTGGAATACCTCAAGCAATCCTGTGCACAATTGCTCAACCTGCTACAATCTATATCACATAGGCATTGGGGTGCTGACCGGGAATAACTAATTTATCTCTATAAAACCCTCATCCGTAGCCGACTAGATTATGCTGCCCCACTGTATGGTACTGCTGCACTTTCAAATCTTCTTCAGCTAAACAGCATTCAAAACCATTGCCTTCGCATTGCCACTGGATGCCGAAAAACTTCTCCTGCAGCCTCACTGGAGGTAGAAGCAAACATCTTCCCTTTGACAATACGCAGAGATCTACTAACTTGTCAGTACTACAGTAAACTTCAGTAACTTCCCAACGATATGGCTAATGACTTGCTACAAGCTCAATTTTCTGCTGACGGATTGTCTTCAAGACTTTTGCCATCCATGAAATCACGTGCAAGAGCCCTTTTCACTAATGTAAACCTGCAGATTCCGGCTCGCAACGGAGCACCACTGGTTTCACCGCTCCCTCCCTGGTTCAAGGTGGAGACCTAACATGCATTGATTTCCTCCCTACCTCGGTATCTTCTCAAACCAATCAAAATGTGCTCCAAATGTACCACGAATTAATAGACGCAAACTACTCTGGATATACTCATATATTTACTGATGGCTCCTGTATTGTTGAACCTACCTGTTCTGCATCTGCTGTAGTGGTAATCCCCTACAGAGAAGTCACAATAAACTTCAAACTCCGACCTCAAATTCACATCATAGAGTGTGAACTTATTGCCATCAATGAAGCACTTCAATGGATATTGCTGAATAATTGTCAAGAAGAAAAGTATGTAGTTTTCAGTGACTCGTTGAGCTCCTTGAATCTCATTCAGAATACAAGACCAAAAAATTACCTACCTTTAGTGTTCAATATACAGGACAAACTGTTCAACATTGCTTCTTCACATTGGGTATACCTGCAGTTTATTCCAGGCCATAAAGGCATCCCTGTGAGGCTACAGATGAGGCAGCAAAAAATGCCCATTTGCTGCGGTACCGCACCCTAACGCCGTCCTCTTATGAAGAAATCAAGAACCTCACCAATACTGCATTCAAAACAAAGTGGAAGACTGAGTGGTTGAGGAGTATTCAACTGACGGGGAAGGAACGTCATCTACTGAAAATTCGAGATAATACTGGGCAGTGGCCGTGGTCTGCACACAAGACCCGCAACATTGAGACAGCACTTGCTCGTCTTTGTGTCGGGTACACGGGGCTCCGGTCACATCTCTATCGCTTCAGCATTGTGGAAGATCCCTATTGCTCTTGTGGTGCTCAAGAAAGTATCGACCATATTTTTTTCTCTTGCCCTTACTATGCTGCAGAACGTACCACCATGAAAAATTCCTTGCCTCCACTAAATGTACCTTTCTGCTTGAAGAATTTACTTGGAGGTGGCCTCTTTCTGGAACCAACTCAAAAACAAATTGTTAAAATAGTTGCTAACTATATAACATCCATAGGGAAAATTAAAACCATCTGAAATTTCTTAAAAATTGCAATATTTCAGAGAAGTGAACGGAATCTCCGAGTAGAACTACCCAGAAAAACCTTTTGTATCCTTTTTCAGCCTGGGTGCTAAATTTCAGAAAACAATAAAACATCTCTGAAGACGTGGAGCTGCATGGACCCATCTCCGAAGCTCCAATAAAAGTGAAACATGAAGAAGAAGAGAATGAAAAACGTAGCTGTAAAACACTGATGTCCAACTTCCGAAGTCATTACTAAATTATAAGGTTTCTTGTGTGAGGAAACTAGGACCTGAATACAAGTGGAGGTGCGGCACCAACCGTTCATTAAGCGCAACCCTCTTTCGCAAATGTGCAGCAGGGAAAATACTAGTGAGGGAAGCCACGCATCGTACGAAAGTAAAGAGCAGCTACACGAACACAACTGTGAAGTCCAGCTCTGCAGAACCTACCGAGGTTATTTCAGGGGGAGCAGAACTCCTTGCATTGCAGTCACAAAGACAAGTGTCTCATGCGTGGTCTTCACAGAGGAGAAGAAATTATCAGGAAAGTTCGATGAAATAGCACTACTAGAGTAAATTCCAGTTTGAATAGTGAATGACGAAATAACGTTAAATAACTTTAGTTAAAATTCGTCAATAATGAAGTCCATTACAGCCCTTGAAAAATAAAAATACTATTTTCCATTTATTTTACTTGTGCTGCCTAAACATACTGAAAAACTTTTCTAACATTTGACAGATACTCTCTATATGACCAAGACTAAGTTATTCCAACCCAAATATCTAAAAACGTCTAGGCATGCCTCACCTCGCTCAATTGATCGTGGAATTGGTTAAAAATTTGTAAATTTCTTTTGCCATTTGCGTTGAACTCCTCGTACACGCACAGTGCCTTCTTCATTTCTTCTTGATGTACGGTCTCGAATCTTTGATCCGTGAGGGAAGTCCCAGCAAGCCTCTCTTTCATTGCCTTTTCGTAGCTCTCCAGGCCAGCCTTCTTCGCTGCCTGGCTGCTCGCCAATGGCACAAAGTGGCTCTTGAAGACGTGGTCAACCTCCTGAAAAAACACGACACATTCGTACAGTACCTTTAGAACTGTCACATCTGCTGCGTAAGTATGCAGATAAATACTTACAATATTTATTATTACTTACTTAGAAATAAAAAATTGTCTTCCACAGGCGTCCCTGCAACGTAGCACAATATCCCGAAACTACGTTACAGGAAAAATTTTGATGAAACGCCGGTGAAATTTTCAGTCAAGAGATAATTACAACTAATTATTTAGATATATGAATATAGTTCTTACATTTTCGAGCTTCGTTTGGTATTCCTCGGAGACTCTTTGATTCTTTCTTCCATACTTATTCTCTTTTAAGAAAGAGGCAATGGCTTTCTGCTTGACTTTCTCGTGTTCTTCTTCGAGTGTGTTGATGTCCAATGACTGCTCCATAGTGCTCATGTAGACGCCCTTAGCAACTTCCAAAGCCTTCTGACTGCTCATGCGAGCGGTGATCTGCAAGTACAAGAACATACATTCAGAATGACGGTCATAATCACAACATGCAACAGGTTTTTATCAGTTCCGGTGGGAGTGACCGCCTTCCTAATAGCTCCGAGCTGCTGCACAAAAACAGGACCGTGGAATCACATACAACAATCACACCAGTAGCAGCAACACACTAGGAGCAACAACATTCATTGTTCAATACTGGATTGCAACGGTCGGTCATCCCTGCAGGGGCTGTGTTGCTCTCATGCTTACATGTATGTTCAAGACGCTGACCTGCTGCTCGATTCTGCTGCTGCTGCACGGAGCCGTACACTAATTATAATTCCTCACGCTTGAACAGTTTGTCCAAAGTTTGGACGGCGGTCATAAAAAGAAATGTTTTGATGAGATATGTAGAGCAAGTTAATAATTTTTAAAGCATGATCTTCCTGTACCAATACACCGCTGCCAGTGCTGATTTCAACCTTCATCCGTACACTGGAAGCCGGCAACCGCTAGGCTATTTAGACACCCCGTCATAATTTGTGTTACCATTTTTCCCCTTCCAGGTCATGAAGACTTTACGTAATAAAAACACTTCAGCAAAATTTTTTTTTCATTCTTGCACTTCTTTTTCATAATGAATTACAAAAATTCCCGCCCATGAACTTACACAACCTATCACTTAGGTAACGAAGAATGGTCAACTGGGAATTGAAGAGCTCGATCCAACAGACATCGGAAACGCTGGATGAGCCAAGCCAGCAAGCATGAGGAGAGGACGACTCACCTCCACAAAAGTTGTGAAGTCGAGCAAGTCCATGTTCTTGAAAGTTTCCATGGAGGTCTTGAAGAAGTTGAACAGCTCCTTGGCTTGGACGGGCTGCTCTCCAAGCTTCTTCTTCACCAGATTCTTTGGTGCCAGCAGCGCCGGAACCAACAGCCGCAAGTGTTCCACAAATTTTTTGCTCAACTCTGTCAAATATTCAAGTTTTAACAAAATGCAAAGCACTAGTTAATGCCTAGAATGTTGACTTAGTATACGCTACGATCAAATTCTACCATATGAACTTGAGAAATTTCTCCGTACAGAATAAAGCATAATTTCCCGAAACAAAAGTTAAACCAGCGTAAAATAGAATTTACAAAACATTTTTATGTAGTTCTGTAGTTGAGGCAACATAACCACCTTTTAGTACAAAGAAAATTAAATCGCACGTGTTATGCATTCTACACGTTGTTCTTCTGTACATCATCAAAAACGCAACATATTAATCTGAATGAAAATGTTTATTGGCTGTGAACTAAACTACTGAATATTCAGTAAAACTGATAAGATCCACAAAAAAACACGAACTACTCCAACCTCCACCTCACAGAGAAAACGGGCACAAACGAATTACCAGCTTTTAAATGGCCAAATTTAAAAGCGTAGAAGTATGATGGTAACACGAATTAAACTTCCAGCGTAAGAGAGAACTATACAGGTTTCATACCTGTACGTACGTGTTGGTCACCTTTAAAATTGTTGTACAGAATAAATGCACAGCCTACGGAAACATTACATCCTTACAGCAACTAACAATCAAATCAAAGGAGATAGAAAAGGGACTTCCAACCTCTCGGAGTATAGCAGACTGTAAAACAGAACTTAATGCTACAACACGAGTTAGCGCTCTCTCATACATAGTACTGGTCATGTGAGCACGTCTGCATTCAAATATATTTCAACCATAGCAGATAATCTTACGGAGCGAGTGGTGACAAAACATGAAACCGAATGGGTTTATTTTATAATTCAGCAAAATCTGGCCGTCGTGTAAATGAGAAATAAAGAAGTCATTTGAAGTTCGGACCATGTTGCTGCAAAAATATTGATCCTGCTCTGGAACGAGTACTACAAAAAACACAGAGAGATGGTAGACAGCATCGTACGACCATTTCAAAAGCAGAAATACATCGATGTTCATTTAATGAAGAGGAAATACACGGTGACCACAAAACAGAATACTTATGAAAGTTGAGTAAGAATATAAATTGAATTTTAGAATAGTCAAACTCGCTAGAATCAATCAAAGTTTAATCAGTTAACAACCAATTACGGTTTAGGGTAATGCTTTTCATCGTTATATTTGTATGCTATGAAACCAACTCGATGTCTCTGAAACACCGTGACTGGCATCCGCATAACAAGCGTCACGAGTAACAAGGTACTTGTAACCAGAGAAGAACGCAAATCTTGGGTCCCCAGCGCTATTGAATGATCCAAGTGTTACCATGAAAGAAAGTGTCAACTTTCTAGAACTATTTAATCGTTGTTTTTGGAAAGTCGCCGCATTTGGGCGACGATTGGTTAAAGTAAAAGTGAAAAGAATGAAGTTGTACCATCGTGGACAGACGAGTGGCTGCAAATTTTTCTTTTCTCTCAGAATTATCTCTGCTCACGACATGGACAGTACACCAACATTTAGGTTAGGAAATTGTGCACTGCTGCAGTCAAAGGATGGCTTGCATTGAAAAACCCATGCCACTAGAACTACTCTTAACCGTTGCTTTTCTCATATTCTTCTAGAGCAGTGGTTCCCAATCTTTGTGTGATCAAGTACCACTTGGAGGTCCCGTACAGTCGCCGCGTACCACCTGGTTCCAGAGAAACTAAATTCGATCCGATATCACTTTATTTCCATAGTCGTGCAAGTAGAACACGCAAATCAACTTAAAAAACAACAACTCAATGCGAGGGCTGTATCTGCTTCTTCTCCACCAGCTGGTCAATGCGGGGCATGACTTTACTCAGAGCACATCGGAAATCATGTTCTGGCGCAACAAGACGGTTCCGGCTCTTCGACTTGATGGTCATGAAGGCTGAAAATCCCTGCTCGCACTCCCACGTCGAAGGAGTGAAATAACAAAATATAAATTGTTCATGACCCCGAAAGTGTTCGCGTACCACCTGGAAGGCCCTCGCGTACCACTAGTGGTACGCGTACCACAGTTTGGGAACCACTGTTCTAGAGGCTGTCCTCGACTGTCGTTGTTTTCTAGCTTAGAATTTTGTTAGAACAAAACAATTCGAAAGCATCTGATAGTCACACTTTATGCAATTGGGTGCTCAATGACAGGTCACCACAGAGTGAATGCAACAATCACATATTTAACTTTAATCAGACGATTGTTTTTTCGCCCCTAGTAAATTTTCTGTATGACAGTAAATTCTCTGAACCCACTGGCAATGCAGCCATCGAAGTCTTCTTTCTCGAGAGCTTCGAGGCCAACGTGTGGCATGAGGTAGCAGCTGAGGTCCTCAAAGCACTTGCGCACGTCCCTCCTGACGTCCTGATGCGTGGGGTGTTGCTCCTCCTTTATCTGCCACCGAAGAGCCCATCAATTAACCAGAGAAACCTACACACAACACAATGTAATTGCACTCATGTCCTGTTCCAGCTTCTTTGCATATTTCTTCCAAAGAAACAGCCTTTTGCTTGAGCTCTAAAATTTAACACGGTGCTTACAGTTATTCAAATTTGTGGTTCAAATAATATACCTAGTGTTACCCACGTGTACTAACACGTGGTCACCGTGTTATAGCACTCATCTTTACATCAGAATCATTCTGAATACATCTCATTCCTTAAAATGTGTAGGAACATCTTGAATAACAATCATTTTCAGAACTTGTGCAATACAACGAGGTTTATCCGAAGGTAAATCAGACCAATTCAGTAACTCTTGCGAAAAAAAATCTCACATCTTCGAAGTTTTGATTTACAGACCTATTGTGTTGACATGCATGTGTGTTCCGACGGACAAAATACGATTTTAGACAACATAAATAAAACAGTGATGTCCCCGGGATTCAAACACCCTTTTAACTCGAACAAATTCCAGTCTGAACACATTTGGCGAACAAATTTTGTTCTCCAATCAGAACGAGGTCTTACAATCTGAACATAAAAAACAAATGCCGGCCGATGGCACCGGGCAAACACTCTGTCTAAGGGCTACAATAAATTTCACAGCTTCCTGCTTCAGGATGAATTGAGTGACCTAGTTCTAGTTCTCGTATCATGACAAGGACTAGAGAATTATGAAGCTAATGAAATTAACAAATTCATGTGAATTTTGATGTCCAGTTACCATTGGTGAAATAGGTTTAGACCAGGCATGTCAAACTCAGTTTGGCTCTGGGGCCGGATCCAGACTTTCTGTTCTCAGGTGGGTCGGATCAGTAAAAGAATGTCAACTCCAACTATTTAGCTTTGTTTTTCAGTACTATGCTTTATCATTCAGCCTACATTTGTAGCCTACCCTACATATTATAATCAAGTGAACATACGCCCTCGGGCCGGGTCCGGCCCGCGGGCCGTATGTTTGACATGCCTGGTTTAGACCAAGAACATTTGGATGAGCATAGTCTTCAGTAAACTATTGTTGAAATGAAACAAAGAAACCATTGAAAGACACTCACCTTCAGTACAGAGTCCAGCACGTCAGTGTAGGCACTCACCTCCAGTACAGAGTCCAGCACGTCAGTGTAGACACTCACCTCCAGTACAGAGTCCAGCACGTCAGTGTAGGCACTCACCTCCAGTACAGTGTCTAGCACGTC
>VCRD01002745.1:11639-48680 GCA_006783055.1 Trinorchestia longiramus
AGGTAGAGGCTCGTAGGGGCGCTAGGTGAGGTAGAGGCTCGTAGGGGCGCTAGGTGAGGTAGAGGCTCGTAGGGGCGTTTCGATGAGTGTGATGGTCTAGTTTTAATGAGGAAAGGAAAGTTAACTTTTGTCTCACTTCAAAAATAAAATTAGTTCGTTGACATTTATACGTTGAAACAACTGTTAATTGCTTTGAAAAATATCTCAATGGATAACATACTGATATCCCCAGGGATGAAAATCGTTACTAATAAATATTTCAGTTTCACCTCATTCTCAAAATTTCGCTTATATATGGATATTAACAAACTACAGGTCTCCCAGAATACAACCTCCAATATTCTGAAAACAATTATGACCTTCGCTTGGTTCTGATGAACATTTTTTATGAATTTTATTGCATGACCTAATGCAAACCCTATATATATATTTCCCATGACAGTCAAGATGCAGTTCTCTTCAGTATTGTGGAAGAGTAACTCGTAATACAGGTTACACAATACAGGGAACATGTATTGTTACAATATAGGTTCTTTGTATTGTGTATAAGTTCACACGTAGAGTGAAATAAAGAATGAGTTAGGCAAACTCTATCTTCGTATTATTTGTGCGTACAACTTAGGAAGACAACACATGCCATTGTAATGTGTCATCTCATTCTATGCATTTTTTTAGAATAAAGACTGGAACTTGAAAGCGAACCTCAAACTGAAATTTTGAGCAGGAGCCATAGTTTTTGTTATGATTTTAGTTCCAGTTTTGTTAAAAACTTTGTGTTCTCAAGTTTAACAAGAAACAACTTTGAAAGAGAGAAAAAGAAGAACTCATTTGTTATGAATTTTATGCATGAAATATGTATCATTGATTGTAAAATGACGTTAGGCTTCTGGAATGGTAGCAATGCATCAGATGATAATACCAGAAACAGTTGTTTTCTTTCCACAAAGTAGAAGAATCAAAAACGTGTACGCACTGAAATAATATTAACGGGTCAGGTAGCACGGCAAACACACAGGCTTGGGCGAGCACAAATTATGTAAACAAAGAACAAGTAGAACCACACATGAAAATATTCATGTGTTTTTTGCTGAATTTCTTGGTTTGATTTGCCAGTGGACGCGGGCTTTGCGAAGGAGTTTCCACATTGAAGGATGTGCCTTTGGTATCCACAATACAATGCTTACAATACATGTATACCCTACCGAATTTCCTCCTATCTAAATCCTTAAGAGCGTCACAGAGACACGAACCAAGCAAGCAACAAACTCTGTATTATTATATAGTGGAATTTCCTCCTATCTAAATCCTTAAGAGCATCACAGAGACACGGACCAAGCAAGCAAGCAACAGTGTATTATTATATAGTGGATGAATGATATATTCATCTAATAATTAATGCAGAAGTAATGACCACGCGCCTCATGTTCAAGCGAAATTTGAAGTAAAATTTATTGTCCCAGCAGTACAGATAAATGACGCCTTAACTTTGCTCGCTCGCTTAACACAAGTCTGCCATCTTCGTCAAGGCAGAGCTGTGATTTAGTGGTCACACAACCAGAAAATTTTCACCAATTCGTGCATGGGCAAAATTGAAGGAATAAAGCCTACAATATTCTTACAAGTCATGAGCAATTAGAGATAAAGAAGAAGTGGCGCCTGGTGTGTTGAGATGGTGTGCACAGGAAGCTCTTTGTGGGAAATACAGGGTGTCCATAAAGTCTCTTATAAAAGTCCCTCATAAAATCTGAACAGCACCTCTTTCACAAACAAGATCCCTGAAACACACAAATACAAAATGAAGTTAAAAACTTTAATCAACACTTAATACAATTTAACAAATCTGAATAAAATATCTAACCAATTGCATTTGTAATAAATTTATGAAACGATAGAGAAACTTAATGGACACCCTGTATAACTACACCACACACCTTACACCAAGAAAACAATTCGCTTAAGATGAACTTTTAATGAAAGTATGCTTCTGCACAATAAGGTTTTAGAATTCTGGATTTTTTCCTTCTTATTTTTTATTTATACATCAAAGTTTGGGCTTAACATAGTTCATGTTTATAGACTAGGAATTTCTATACGGTTGTCATTTGCTTCAATTAGTTTATTATTCGCTATGATTGTGTCAAAATCCAACTATATAATAATATAAAGTTCGTTGCTTGCTTGCTTACAGTCTTCTTTTACTTAATGACTGCATGTTTCTACTTCAAACTATGTTATTGGACCAGCACCTTTACATCGACTGCCTCATCTAACAAACACACCGGGAGTCTAAAAAATTCTGCTTCGCTTTGAAAAGTAGTTCGGTATTATTTAATTTGATACTATCCCTCTTTTGAGCGTGGTACATGAATTGCTGTACCTTTGATTGAGTTTTCGATCCTATCGTGCATAAGCTATTTTGCATATTTTTTACCAGGAAGTGCCAGGAGCTCCGTTTGCTCTTCTGCCTTAGCAATTTGCTGGAAGAAGGCTTCCCTCATCAAGAAGTCATCAACTACCTAGGTGGCCCAAAATAATAAACCGAATATAACTTTTTTCAGCGGTAAAATGCTCTTGAAGAGCCTAAATATCGTAAAACGGGGCTATGCCATATCATCTCAAAGTATACGAGTACATTTTTACACAAGTTGAATTTGAAAAATTTATTAGAACGATAGAAGAAACACCAGAAGGAAGGAAAAGCAGACTAGAACGTGATAGGAAAAGAAGAAAAAGATATTAGCAAAGTATTGGCGATAAGGACAGTGTTCGAGCCATGGATGCTAAGCTCAAGAGGAGAGCTATCTCTCAAAAAACTCACCAAGAACGCGAAGCAAGGATGGACCGAGATTGTGGAAAAAGCGTCTAAAGACACAAACTTTGTCAAAAGAAAGCAGTGAGAAGAGAAGAAAGATCGAGAGTGCGATAAAAGCTGAAGTATGCGCTGCGATGTCACAAGAAGAAATAGAAGAAAGGAGAAGATTAGAAAGGGAAAGATTTGTAGAAAGAACAGCCACCATGTCGCAAGAAGACTTGGACGAAAGGAGAAGAATTGAAATTATTAGAATTACTGTTCATTGGCGAGCACCACTGAAGTATTATGACGGACTCCCTGGGGTCATTTTTGACGGCTAGGCACACTAATTTCTATACAACACAGGCAATAGTTGTGCTCCTGAAATCCATCAGTTAATTTTCCATATTTTTTATGATTAAATTGAGAGAAGACTATGACTGAAGCAAGACAAAAACTGTGGTGGAACTTGAGTTAATGGTTTGTAGGTGCATTACATAAGTTTGATGAGAAGTAATGACCATGGGCCCTGTAAGCATGACGTATATTTCTAATCAACCGAAGAGCTACACAAACAAAGTACGGAGTTGGGACGCGAACCAGGATCTCTTGCATTGCTAACAACACTGCAAGGCTCCAGACCACTGTGGAAATAGGTTTGTATTCTATATGTAAATACATTGACATGAATAATGCCGATGAAGGTATGTATCACTGTCAGAATTTTTAACCTTAAAAAGAGGTTACCGTCGCAATTATTCTATAAGACCTGCAAAATATAATTTCCTTATTTAGGATGAGATAGCCCATAACTTCTACTACCATCACCAATATTTCAATTTAAATAATTGATATTAGCACCTAATGTTTTATATACAGCAATTCCCAGGAATTGGCCCCGTCGTATTTTTAATTAATGTTAAAAATAAAACGAGCGCTTCGCAGCACGAGAAATAATGAAAATTACTGAACAACATTTATTCGAATTGGTTACTCTCATTGAAATATTTCTTTGCTAACGTTATAATTATGAAATAGATTTGATCTTTGACCTTACTTAAAATTGATTATAGCCTTTGTTACTAGATTATTGGAACATAACAAATCGGCTGGACCAGCTGACACAGTTGCGGACCAAGCGTCGATGTAGTGGGGAGTATCATGTTCCTTCTGCCATTTGGTTGATGAATGGTGAGTCTATTTATGTTCCCATCTGTGAATTCTATATACTTGTGGCGTCATTAGTGATAATGAAAGCCATTTATGTGATGAATATTCTGTTAAGTATATAAATGTTATTATATTTGAAGAAATTTCGCGTGGTATTATTGCTTCTACAGTCAGTAAACATGAAAAGTTAATTTATTATTGATAATTGCGCAATACATTTGTTGAAACGCAACTTTCTCATGAGTTGTGTAGCAGGTGTATATACGTAAAGTGTACTAATGTGTCTTAATTCATTACAGGAGTCATGTGGTGCTGTGGACCCAGTGCAACTATGAGGTGAGTGCTGCTTGCATGAATGTATTTCATGTGGCAACAGGACAAACTGTAGCCTGGCTACATCCTGTGTTGTTGTGCCTGGGGCCTATACTGAGAGCCTTGGCCCCAGTAAGTGTCTGGCTACAGTAAGTGTTCCCTGTGATACAGTGTGTCTGTGCAACAGTAAATGTTGCCTGTGATACAGTGTGTCTGTGCAACAGTAAATGTTGCCTGTGATACAGTGTGTTCCCTGTGATATAGTGTCTGGCTACAGTAAGTGCTCCCTGTGATACAGTGTGTCTGGCTACATTAAATGTTCCCTGTGATACAGTGTGTCTGGCTACAGTAAGTGTTCCCTGTGATATAGTGTCTGGCTACAGTAAGTGTTCCCTGTGATACAGTGTGTCTGGCTACAGTAAGTGTTCCCTGTGATACAGTGTGTCTGGCTACAGTAAGTGTTCCCTGTGATAGTGTGTCTGGCTACAGTAAATGTTCCCTGTGATATAGTGTCTGGCTATAGTAAGTGTTCCCTTTACTAACCTCTTAAACATTGATGATAGTAAACCAGAGTTTTGTTTTTTTAAAGTGTTCTGCGTATGGTTATATACCTACTATTTTTTATTAGTATGATGCTGGATTGAAAGGGTTTTTCATTCTTTAAAAGCTTTTCATTTGTGGTGGCTTGCTTTTTGATTTACTACATGGCCATAAAATGATGCTAAAAAGAGTACTTTATATAAAAATTAATTTTGCTTAACAGGTTTACTGTGATGTGACTGACTGGTAAGCCTCTTATGAAACCAAAATAATTTTTTCATAATGACACAACACAAGTTTATGCTTAGCAAGTCTCATGCTTAGTGATGCAGTATTGCTAACCAAAAGATCATTGCAGGAAACCTGTTAAATGCTTTAATTTTGTTCATGTTCTCTGTAATACAGTGTGTGATATTCATTATCTTTTTTCTCTGTGCAATCCAGGACTCTTGCAGTTTCCAGATCATGAGTAAGGAAAATCTGAAGTTCTTCTTGTTTCTTTTTACTGTGTGAGCTTTATTTTGCACTTATTGGTGCTTAAAACCTGTTTTAATTTTGCCTGATTGTTTCTTATCCTGTTCCAGTATAAATTGTCCTTCATTCTTGCTGTTCATGTGAAGATGCTACATATTCTTGGATGGATAGATGTCAAGAATTCTGTACAGTATTGAATGCATTGAATAACCCAGTACATATACACATACCTCAGTGCAACAGACATGGACCTCCAGTCTCTTAGATCCAACAGGTCTGTATCATGGTTAATATTAACACTTACATTACAGAAGAAAGAGAAATAATAAAGCCTTTTGTATTTATTCAAACACATTAGCGAGGGTAAAGAACCCCATGTGTTTTAAATGTACAACATAAGACTTAATTCTAGTCTAGACATTGGGTTGGTTCAGTGTTGCTGCACCTGTGTCTGGTTATTGAATTACTTTGTTTTTTCCAAAATCAGTAAAAGTTCAGTCTGTTCAACCAGGGTACAAGTGTATTTACAACTGGGTGGTATTTCTCCTTATTTTGGGGAAAAATTCTCCCTATCTTTGCTAGAAATTTTTCTACCTACCTCCCTTGATGAAATTCCCTCCTCTTTTCCTCTCTATCTTTGAAGGACACTTCTCTCATAGACTGGAAAAACTTCTTCCCCTTCTGTGTGCATTTTTTTTAGCTTGGAACCCATGCTCATCTTTGCTGTTCTTCAATGTTATCAGCTCTCAGCCTCTAGTTTTACTTCATATTTTGTGCTTCTTGGAGATTGTTTACATTGACTTTGATATTCTCAGCAGTAGAGTTTCTTTTAAAGAACATTCACTTCCTTTACAAAAATTTGAATGTTCTACCTAAATTTTTGCATCTGGTTTATCCTTTGCTTCTATTATGCACATGAAGAGTAGGTGTTACTCATTGAAAACCATGGCTCTTTTTCTGTGTGATGAATTTGTAAATATTTTGGTTTCTTCTTTAATGTATTTCCTGCAGTGTGACCCACTGCTGGGTGCCACTGTGCTTTCATATGTTAAAATTTTGAAGTATGATGTGTGTACATAATTAATTATGTTATGAGAATTTCCATTTTACAAACTTTGTATGTCAGTTACTCAAAACTCATTTTTGGTGTCTTTGCCCTCATGCCATGCAATGCTTTATATTTAATGACACAGTCTTTGCATTTAAAACAAAAGAAAATGATGCAGTGGAGCTGAAGCTGGTGTAGGATATTAAAAGATGCCTAGTATGTGGAAACAAAATAATAATTTTCCTTACACACATCACAAATGTGTTTTTAATATACATTACATGTTGATGTTTTTTATTCTTGTGGTAAAAACAAATTCCAGTGTAAATTGTATTATTTTGCTCTGGAAACTGACATGTATTTAACATACACATCTGTACATCAACATGAGCAGCCTCTTCTGTGTGACCTTTTATTCACAAATGTTTGATGATGTGCCAGGAGCAGCGCAGACTTTGGACAACAGCGAGCTGGGGTCTCCGAGAGCCAAAATTACCTCATCAACAACAGTGACACACCGTCCTCCTCCGCTGTCATGGCTTCAACACTCGTGGAAACTGTGTCCATCAACTACGAGGACTTCAGCGAGTACTTCCTCACCTGCGGCACGTGTCTCTGTGAGGCTCAGTCGTGTTTTTGTGTTCTTATGATTGTGTTGCTCTGGTCACCCTGTACTTAGTTGTGTTTGTGAGGGCTGCATTGTGTTTTTGTGTTTGTGAGGGCTGCATTGTGTTTTTGTGTTTGTGAGGGCTGCATTGTGTTTTTGTGTTTGTGAGGGCTGCATTGTGTTTTTGTGTTTGTGAGGGCTGCATTGTGTTTTTGTGTTTGTGAGGGCTGAATTGTGTTTTTGTGTTTGTGAGGGCTGAATTGTGTGTTTCTGTGTTTAAGACTGAGTTGTGTGTTGTGTTTGTGAGGGCTGAATTGTGTCTTGTTAGACTCAAGAAAATATTTCTATAGTCCATTTTAACAGAAGTGTCCTATGACTTTAAAGTAAATGAAAATTGTAATGGAAACCCTACATTAAAATTGGAAAAAGTCATCATAAAAAATAACACTAAAAACTGTTATAATTACCAATAAGTTGGCTCACATCATACAACATCACATGGCTCACACACAAGAAAACAAGAAGGAACTGTAGACTACAGAAAATGTACATGCTGTGCAGGTTCATACGATGGAGCAGAGCATACACCAAAACTGTTGCCGTGTTCACACACGGTGTGCCTCCACTGTCTCTCCCGTATTGTGGCATCTCCTTCACCCAGGGATGACGGAGCCTTTAGGTGTCCCATCTGTAGGGAGAACATCCGTATCCCTTCAGGTGATCTATGGGTGTGGGGTCTTCCAGTGCGTGTGAGGCCTTCCAGTGGGTGTGGGTGTGGGGTCTTCCAGTGGGTGTGAGGCCTTCCAGTGGGTGTGGGGTCTTCCAGTGGCTTGTGGTTGTGGCATTCAGGTATCATTTCTGTTCGGGAAATTATTACTATTATTGATATGTAGGAGAGATGCAATTACCATTGCTTTCTTGCTCATAGTAAGACAATAATATACTCAAGCAACCTGGTTTACCCTGCAGAGTGGGGTAGTGAAGGAGTGTAGAGTGGGGAAGGAGGAGTGCAGAGTGGAGAAAGAAGAATGTAGAGTGAGGAAGGAGGAGTGTAGAGTGGGGAAGGAGGAGTGTAGAGTGGAGAAAGAAGAATGTAGAGTGGGGAAGGAGGAGTGTAGAGTGGGGAAGGAGGAGTGTAGAGGGGAGAAAGAAGAGGATAGAGTGAGGAAGGATGCCGGACATACAAGGGCATTGGAAAATGTACAAGAAGATTTCGAGAGAATGATTGGAAAATCCTCTTGTCTTATACATGTGGACTTTTATTTGTGTGATTACAGGGAAACTTGCCATCTGTGACAGGTTTCCCTCTGTGCTGCAGGTGGTGTAGCTGCACTGCCACCATCTTTCCTGGTCAACCAGCTGCTGGATCTCATGTCCACCCAGCGGAGGGAGGTCATCCCTAAGTGCTCCATGCACTCCACCCAGGTGGAAGACCAACATCCAGACCACTATTAACAGTGGAGCACTGAACATATGTATAGTTTGCCCGATGTTAATGACGTCTATACCCACGTTCAGTGCTCCTGAGTTAACCAATTCATGGTTTTCCACGTCAATTGACGTGAAATTTTTGTATTTGTTCAGCTTTGTTATATTCTCGTCCTTTTGGTAAGAGGAAGAATGATACATCTAGTGCATCACAAACTAGTCAGAGTTTCTTAGGAGTTGTTTGGGGGATGGAGAAACTTTTATTCTTATTTTTCTTAACCACAGGAAATACAGACTGTGTATATGATGTGCCCAGGTCAAGGTAACTAACAATACACTGCATTATGTGCAGGAACTGCTGTTCTGTGAGTCATGTGACCTTGTGTTCTGCCTCATGTGCAATTCTGGCAGTCATCACTCCTCTGGCAGCTCTGCCAGCACAAGCTCCGCCCCCCAGCACCACACCGTCGTGCCTCTGGCAGTCGCTGTCAAGAGGATGAGCGAAATTCTCTGTTATAAAGCCAACGAATGTTACGCTAAGGTAGGGACTATTTAATGTGGTGGCTTTTGGGTTTGGCTGGTCGGAAACAGTTGGTGCAGTTACAAACAAATTCCTTGGTCCATTTTCCAGAAGATATCCGGGGAATCGATTCTTTATTCAATAGATTTTAGGGATTTTAAAGTGGATTCAGGTTTTGGGGATTTAATTGTGGGTACACATTCTGGAGAATTCAGAGGGGGTTCAGATTTTTTAGAGATTCAAGAGTCATTTTAAGTTCAGATGATTTAAGAAAGTGTTCAGGTATAGAGAACTACAGAAGCCGTTGCATTGCAGCTGAATTCGGCGGGGGAGGCGGTGACGGCAGAGCTGCATGCGCTGGATCATTCAGTGGAGTCAGCGTTTGATGAAGTGAACAGATGTTTCGAGGCGCTACTACAGCTGGTGGAGCAGCGGCGGATGGAAGTGGTGGCAGCGGTGGAAGCCATCAGGGATACCAAGAGAAATGTGCTCGAGGTAGTGGAAGCTAGGTGGAGGAGGTGGAAGTCAGGTGAAGGTAGTGTAAGCCAGGGGGAGGAGGTGGAAGTCAGGTGGAGGTAGTGTAAGCCAGGGGGAGGAGGTGGAGGTAGTGTAAGCCAGGGGGAGGAGGTGGAAGTCAGGTGGAGGTAGTGTAAGCCAGGGGGAGGAGGTGGAAGTCAGGTGGAGGTAGTGTAAGCCAGGGAGAGGAGGTGGAAGTCAGGTGGAGGAGGTGGAAGTTAGGTGGAGGAGATGGAGGTAGTGGAAGTCAGGTGGAGGAGATGGAGTGTACATTTCGAAGATGTAAATACGGTTTTTTGTACCTTATACTTCTGGAAGGCGATTGCATCACTATATTTGTCATCTGAACATCACTTGTGTCAACTAAACATCACTTGTGTCAACTGAACATCACTTGTGTCAACTAAACATCACTTGTGTCAACTAAACATCACTTGTGTCAACACAGGAACAACTGGAGCTCATCGAGGCTGAACGGACACGCGTCCGTAGCGAGTGTGAGGGACTGCAGTATCAGGTGAGTTGTGTTGTGTTGTAGTTGTGTTTTGTTGTGTTGTGTTGTGTTGTAGTTATGTTGTGTTGTGTGTGTTGTTGTAGTTGTGTTGTGTTGTGTGTGGTGTGTTGTGTTGTGTTGTGTTGTGTCGCTGGTTTAATTTGTATAGTTTTAACAGATCTGTTTTACAGCTTCTGTTTCCTCAGGTATCACTGCCACTAATCAAGCCACACCTGTACACCACTAATCAAGCCACACCTGTACACCACTAATCAAGCCGCACCTGTACACCACTAATCAAGCCACACCTGGGCAGGTGGAGGTGCGGAATATCACCAAAAGGATCGCGCACCTCAACACCAAGATCGATACTCTGTCTGGCCTTGCTGAGCCGCGCGAGAACGCCTTTCTCAAGTGGGTGTCCTGTAGGCTGTGTGTTGTGTAGGCTGTGTGTTGTGTAGGCTGTGTGTTGTGTTGTGTAGGCTGTGTGCTGTGTAGTGTGCGTGCTGTGTAGTGTGCGTGCTGTGTACTAGGTGTACTGTGTACTACAGGTACATTTAAGTGTTAAAAGCACTAACACGACCACGGCTGTGCAGGTTTGAAGCATGTCCTCGTGCAACGCACAGCAGCCTGTGCAGCGCTGTACAACAGTACGGCAGAGTGGCAACCTCCCGTACCCTTCCTTCCCTGTGCGTTCTCACTGTACCTCCTGGAGGCTGTAAACCAGTCTCCCACCTCCGCACCCACGCTGTACTCCGCACAGTCGACTACCAGGGGCACAGTCAGGTGTGTGTACAGGGTGTACAGCCAGGTGTGTTTGGTAGGGCTCTGTCCGCACTATAACCCTCATGCTGCTGCAGCGCCTTATGACGCTCTAAAGGCAGTTAGTTCCAGTCACTGGATTCCTTCTAGTAGTGTGTGCTGATGATACCCTCCAGTTCTTTTCTCAAATTCCATGTGTACAATTACAGTGCTTTCCCCCTGTGACCCCCACCCTTTCCCTCACTATTACCATTACCCCCACTATTACCCCCTATTACCCTCACAGGTGAGCGGAGGGGACCCAGTGGAGGCTGAGGTCACGTGTGAAGGACGTAGTCTACCTTGTGACGTCACAGACAACACTGATGGCTCCTACCACATCACCTTCACGCCTACCACGGTGAGGCACCATCTTCTTTTTCCTCTTCTGCTACTTGTTCATTGTGTCTGTCCTCGTCAGTATCACAGATACCCTGTTGTGTAGGTGCATCTATCACAGATACCCTGTTGTGTAGGTGCATGTATCACAGATACCCTCCTGTTTACCAGGTGGGTACCTACTGTGTATCAGCCACCATATTCGGGCGCCCTGTGAAGAACAGCCCAGTGAGGGTGGAGGTGGGGGGTGACCACAACCCCCACACTGTGTATGGCAGCAAGGGCGCCGGCAGCAACCAGCTCCTCCAGCCAGCCGCCCTTTGTGTGGACGAGCAACCCTCGGACGGAGGGAAGCAGCCCACCGTCACGGTCTTCGTTGCAGACACCGGCAACAGCCGCATCAAGGTGCTGGATGGAGGTGAGGTTAACAGCCCGTTCGCTGGGGNNNGGGGAGGAACAGCCTACTGGGGAGGGGAATTAGTTCAAATACCCCACTGGGGGTGAGTGTATTGTTGGGTCCAGTTTACATCAGTATCTCACACACTTTCCTTGTTTTTCCAATGTGTAAGATCATAAGATATAAATAATGAGATTTGTTCAGTCATTCCCTACACACAACCTATGCGTAACAATGAGTCATTCTTTTGCAGAGCTGTGTGAGCAGCACCACCTGGTGGGGGAAGCCCTGTCAGGACGGGGTGTCACGGGCCTCACGCTGAGTCCTGCCTCCGCCAGTCCCGCTCTTTCCGGTGCTAGGTCTGCGTCTTCCAGTGCAAGCCCCGCCTCCTCGCGCACTCTGCTGCTGGTCAACTGGCGCCTGAAAACCATCACTGAGCTCACGCAGCTGGGGGAAATTGTACAGCAATTCACGCATGATGTTCTGAAGGTGAGAGGGGTTGTTGATTTGTGTTATTGGTGGGGTTGTTGCTTGGTGTGGTTAATGGTGCGGCTATTGATTTCTTAGTGAAGTTAATGCCACGATTGTTGCCTTAATGGTAGAGTTTTTACCATTGTTATTCAGAATACTACTCTTATTATTGGTATGGTCAATTGCACTGTATTTGTTTTCATTGTTAATTCTGTCCAGGAACCAACTGCCATCACAGTCACCCCGTCGGGCGCCATCTTGGTGGTGGATGGGTCTCGGGTGTTGGTATTCTCCCCCACTGGGGGCACGCTGCTTAAGTGCTGGGGGGAACGGGGGAACACGGACGGAAAGCTGGGGGACCTTTCCGCTATCTGTGCTGTTCACTCCCCTGGGGGAGCTGCGGCGGGGGAGACAGCAAGCATGGCGGGTGAGTGGTGTTAGATCCGGCGATGTATGGAGGTACGAACTTATTTTATTCTGTTGAGGTGTAGCTGTGCTACTGCAGCTGTTGTAGCCGTGCTACTGCAGCTGTTGCAGATAGTGTAGCCGTGCTACTGCAACAGCTGTAGCAGGTGCAGCTGCCATCATGCACCTGACTAAGTGCCCCACAACCCCCACAGAGGACCTGGACAGCTGCAGTGGTGGTGGTGGTGGTGGTGGTGGTGACGACGCGTGTGAGGTGGTGGTGGCTGATCACCGCCTTCAGGTGTTCTCTGCACACGGCACCTACATCAGAACCATCTTCTCTCCCTCAGGTGGGGGGGTGTGCGTGCGTGTGTACGTTTGCTAGTGTGCCTGCGTGTGTATCTGCGTGCCTGACCCACATGCTACACGTGCCTAGAACTGACCCACGTGCTACACGTGCAGGAGGCGGTAAGGCAGCCAGGGGCAGCTACGGCGGTCTGTGTCTTGACTCCAACGGCCTCTTGCTTGCTTCGAGACACGACCGTTCCCACTCCTGTGTGCAGGTGCGTGATTGCTGCACCTTTAACTTGTTTGTGCTCTTGATTTTTTACTGTAGAACAGTGGTTCTTAACCTTGTTGGAGGTACCGAACCCCACGAGTTTAATATGCACATTCACCGAACCCTTCTTAATTAGAAAAATAAAATACAATTTTTTCAAATTCAAAACATAGGTATATATTTTAGTGGAGCACAAATTGAACCGTGCAACAACATCACTGTGTTCAAAAAAAAAAATCATCAGAACACGTTATTCACACAAAAAATATAGTTATGAATATTTGCTGCAAATCGGTGTGACTTCTGCTGTTGCCTTTCAGAGACCAGTTCAGAAATGCGCGGCTTCACCTTGGCAAGTGCCACTCTCATGTCATTTTCGCAACAATGTCTGTTCCTTTTCTTCGTTTTTATGTCTAGCATCCTCGAAAAGGATTGCTCGCAAAGAAATGTTGAAACAAACGGTATGAAAATCTGCAAAGCTTTCTTAGCAATAACAGGGTACGTTACCATTTGTTGACACAAAAACGTTGAAAACGTTGTTGTTTTGAACAGTTGTTGTTGAATCTGGCTCTGCTAAATTTCAAAGATTTCATCGAGGTATTCATCATTGACATCTGTTGTCTCAACACTAAACGTGAACAGATGTCTCACCCATGCTGGATATGACTCTCTTGTAGGGTAGTATCCGTCGAGAGACTTTGCAAGCCCATAAGTGCGTGGCAATTGCTTGCTTCAGTCGCGCGGGTACAGAAATGTCTCCGATTCCAGATACTATACATCTTCGATCTTACACAGTCGTTCAGCAGGGGAAAGTTTGCAAAGTTATTGTTCTCTGTTCGTCGTTTCCATAACGGTAGCTTTTTTTGAAAAGCCTTCAGATTTTCCTCTGCTTCGATGATGTTGAATTCACCGCCCTGCATCTTGTGATTAAGATGATTGAGAGCTGCGAAGATATCATCCAAGTGCACTAAAATGAGAATAAACTCATAATTTTTGAAGCAATCTGCATGACATTGTTGGTGCTCTTGCAAAAACAGGGATAATTCCACACGCAGGGCAAAAACGCGATTCAGCACCTGTCTCAGGGATAACCAATGTAAGAATGGTACAGAAGTACCTCGAATTCAGAGCCCATTTCTTTACACAGCCCAGTGAAGATGCGGTGCCTCAGAGCACTACTTTGCATATAGTTCACGCAGTCCACTATTTTTAATACTTCTGCCAGTTTTGGAGGCAACATTTTTGTTGCTAACGCATGCCTGTGCAGAATACAATGCGTAACAATGATGTGTGGTGCATCGGCTTTCACTACTGCACCAAAACCAGACTTTCTTCCCAGCGTGACTGGAACTCTGTCCGAACAAACTGCAGAAACCATATCCCACGAAAGACTGTTGTCTTTGAAGAAGTTATCCACAAGATTCTTCACTTCGGCTGCCTTAATTGTTGTTGTAAGAGGCTTACAAAATAAAAAATCTTCATTTAACACGTCGTCTTTCACATAGCGCAATAATATGGCAAGCTGGCTTAGATTAGAAACGTCTGTGGTCTCGTCGAGTTGAAGGCTGGATTTTGCCAGGCTTGAAATCAGATCTGCAACTACTTGAGCCAAGATGTCTTTGCTCATGTCCTCTATTCTGTCGCTGATGGTGCCATTTGAAAGAGGAATTTGGGATAACTTTACTTCAGTCTCTTCTCCCAGCATGATATTTACCATCTTCAACACAGCTGGTTTTACGAGTGTTTCACCAATGGTAAGTGGTTTGCCCTGCTTTGCGATCAGGTAAGCAACTTCGTACGATGCTGTGAGAATTGGTTTGTTGATGGGTACAAAGCCGAGAACAGGCAGAGTAGCCTTTTCATCGAATCTGGCTCTCTTCACCTTGAATTTAACGAGCATTATGTTCTTGTATTTTTCATCTCAATGCAGCTTAAGGAAGTGTTTTCTTAGTTTTTCCAGTGATAGACTAGAATTACTTAACTTGGCATTGCAAATCATGCAGTTAGGACGCTGACTCCCATCACGTTCCGCTTACATGTGAATCCATATTGTACATTTTCATCCGACCTCTTTCTTTTTTGTTCGACATAGTAAGTACGAAGGGATTAAAATATTACGAAAGAAATCACAAGACATACCATCACGACAGTCACAAGTCGACTACTGAGCGCACTAAATTCCCTGCAGCACAGATTAGCCAAATGATGTAGCGTGATCATCTGCAGCAATGATGGGCAGCAGAGCGTGCCATCACGAATCATATTAGTCAGATGTGTTTCTTGATCTCCGCTGAACCCCTGAGACTGACTCACCGA
This sequence comes from Trinorchestia longiramus, assembly GCA_006783055.1. Classification (NCBI taxonomy): domain Eukaryota; kingdom Metazoa; phylum Arthropoda; class Malacostraca; order Amphipoda; family Talitridae; genus Trinorchestia; species Trinorchestia longiramus. The sequence continues at coordinate 26,827 of VCRD01002745.1, forward strand.
ACCCCTGGGGTTCGATCGAACCCAGGTTAAGAACCACTGCTGTAGAATAATCGCTGTACTAATTAGACTACTCTGCACAAGGGTTCCACTAATTAGACTACTCTGCACAAGGGTTCCACTAATTAGACTACTCTACACAAGAGTTCCACTAATTAGACTACTCTACACAAGGGTTCCACTAATTAGACTACTCTACACAAGGTTTCCACTAATTAGACTACTCTACACAGGTGTTTGACTACTATCTCCACTAATTAGACTACTCTACATAAGGGTTCCACTAATTAGACTACTCTACACAGGTGTTTGACTACCACCTCCACTAATTAGACTACTCTACACAGGTGTTTGACTACTACCTCCACTAATTAGACTACTCTACACAGGTGTTTGACTACTACCTCCACTAATTAGACTACTCTACACAGGTGTTTGACTACTACCTGGGAAGTCTAATCTTCACAATAGACTCAACGGAGTCTAAACTGAAGCGTCCTGCCGGTCTAGCCACTACGTCTGACGGATGGCTGTTAGTGTTAGACATCGCCAACTGCTGTATCAAGAAATTCCGGTACAGGTAGTTGTACCGGCTGGTACCGGGGTGTACCGGTGGTACAGGTATTTGGTACTGGCGTGTGTACCTGCTGGTACCTGAGTGTACTGGCTGGTAAGTTCCTGTACAAGTAGTTGTACCGGCGTGTGTACCAACTGGTGCGGGTGTTTTATACTGTCGTGTACCGGCAGATACATGTATTTGGTCCTGGTACAGTACGGCTCGTGTACTTACTAAGTCTTGATAATTGTTGATCCTGGTCTGTGTGAACAGTACTAAACATTTATGGTAACAATCATTTATAGTAACGAACATTTATGGTTCATTTATAGTAACGAACATTTATGGTTCATTTATGGTAACGAACGTTTAAGGTTCATTTTTAGTGCCAAACAAGTATTCGTTTATGGTAACGAACATTTATGGTACGCTGACATCCCTAAATGTTGGGGACTTAGCACCCATCGAAGGGATTGTGCACCCAGTAAAAAATACAGTAAACCATCGGTTTTACTGGCACATTACTGGTTACTGTCACCCGTAGAAATCATTTTTCATTTTCTATGTGTAACAGAAATATGTGGGCGGTCATTTTGATACGTTTAGGCCTGTAAAATATGTTTTCTGTGTTTTTTTTGTGTTTATTCTGCAGTATTGGTTGTGTAATTTCTAAGTAGATTTTTTTTTATAAAAAATTTCCTTGTTTTTGACGAAGAGCTGAGAGTCGCAGGCCATAAGTTATTTTTTCAAACGATTCTCTAAAAAAACGAAATTAATTCTTCAATGTCATTTTCTCCCTGTATATACTGTCTATACTGCCTGTAAGTCCCATAACTTTTACGTGTTCGATAATGACACCCTTCCTACATACTGTATAAACACAGTATACAAAATAGTCCTACTGCCCGTATACTGTCCAGTATACGGGCCTCTTACACCGTAGAGAACGTCTCTAGTAAATGTTTTTTATTATTTTTTTTCATCCAAAATAATTACGACATGCATTGTACATTGAACAATAGCCAAAGTGACGGTTGTAGGAATCTGTTGTGTGTTGCTGTTTGGCTGCTCTGGTTGTGGCAATCTGTTGTGTGTTGCTGTTTGGCTGCTCTGGTTGTGGCAATCTGTTGTGTGTTGCTGTTTGGCTGCTCTGGTTGTGGCAATCTGTTGTGTGTTGCTGTTTGGCTGCTCTGGTTGTGGCAATCTGTTGTGGTTTATAATGATTTTTATTGCTCATATTAAAAGCATAGTGATCATTTATATTGCTGTCACTTAGAAAACTTTCTTTTCACACAAATTATTTTTAATAAATAACAAGTAGACCTAATTTAACTCCCACATAATACTTAAAAAAAAGTACAAGAAAGAAAGATAAGGAATTAATCTCCCGAATTTTTTCCGGAACATTAATGCCAGTTTGCCTTCCCGACTGTGCACCATCTGTTTCTGACCAGGTCACGTAGTGGAGGTGCCCAAAATGAGGAGCCTGTTGGCACAGGTTTAACTCCTGATGTTTTCTAAATGAAATTGAGATTGAACATTGCTTGTAGAAATGATGGAGTGTCTCTTTTGTCTCCGTGTGCAGCGGCAAAATCCCGAAAGCAAGGGAACTGGAAAGCATCTTCTGGACTTTCTGGTCTGTGTATGATTGCGGTGCGTGACTGGAATGCCTGTGCGTGATTAGGTTGCTTGTACGTGACTGAAGTGTCTGTGTGTGGACGTAACTGAGATGCCTGTGTGTGATTGAGGTGCATGTGCGTGATTGATGCCTTAACTTTAGACGGCATGGGACTAGAATAGCAAAACAAGAACGGACTAAACGACTCGTTTCTGTTGTTTTATTCTATTCCAAGTGAAAAATGGATGCGTATATTTCGAATTAATTTTATTTTTTGTATGTCCTTTTTTATATAAGTTTTCTTACTCGTGAATCTCACTTGAAGGCTTTACTATTCTCTATTTGATCATAAATGTATTATTATTCTTTAGGACTTGCTGCGTACTTTCAGCTTGTATATATATGTATATACTATGCATCTATGTACACATACCATCCCGTTTACGACCTGCAGACTTAAAACCACTCTTACTTACGACCTGCAGACTTACAACCACTCGTACTTACGACCGGCTCGACATACGATCACTCGTACTTACGACCTGCTCGACATACGATCACTCGTACTTACGACCTGCTCGACATACGATCACTCGTACTTACGGGCAGTAAAATTAAGAGACAGAAATAAAGATCTTTCATATAACAGTATTGTGTAGGTACTTCATAGAACAAAGATTTGACTTCACACAGCGTGTTAGTCGGAACCAAACTCGGTTGTACGTCTGGTGGTAGGTGTACATGTATGCTTTAAAATGTACTTATTTACTTGTCTGTGCGTCTTGTTACTTTAGATTTTCAGTTCTTTGTCAAATTTTAATTGTACTTGAGTACCATTTCTCTTCAAAAAGTCAAATTATAATTTGTTCTCGTCGAGTCTGACATTTTTCGCTGACACCGCGCTGTGTGTGTGTGTGTGTTTTCTCATAAGGTACTCTTTCTTCACCAAAGATTATTGATTTTCATGATTTATCGGTTAAATGACCATAATATTGTTCACTTGGCGTTCCTTCACGTGGACATTACGGGTAATTATTGCTCTAATTTTCCTTCGCAATAACATTTCAGTTTCAATTATGGATGTTGCTCCTTCGCAATATTTCAGTTCCAATTATTAATGCTGTTACCTCGCAATATTTCAGTTCCAATTATTAATGCTGTTACCTCGCAATATTTCAGTTCCAATTATTAATGCTGTTACCTCGCAATATTTCAGTTCCAATTATTAATGCTGTTACCTCGCAATATTTCAGTTCCAATTATTAATGCTGTTACCTCGCAAAGTTCGCCGCCAATTTCGTTGAGGTGAGTAAATTAGAAGGACATTGTGTACTTCATTAATGTAAGCTATTTCGATGCATTACTTTCGCTGTGATCTATTGTGTACTTTGCTCTGGTATTTATTTGTTGTTTGTTTGGTGTAAGGTGTTCTTTATGTAGGAATATTATGTTCCTACATATATATATACATTCTGAATACACCTTGTATTCTGCAACTATATTTTCTGAAGTGTAAGCACCATTTACTTATTTAGATTTATTTTGTTGTTACAGTCATGCTTCCGAGAAAAGATTTTGTGTTTCAAACATTTGCGTACTGTAATTTTTTCGAAGCTTAATTCAGGCATGAAATAGAAGTTTCTGCAGCAGCACAAGCCAATCCATTAATGGGAACTGGGAAGTCAACTTGCCACATGGGAAAAGTTCTATAATTTCAATACTGTGAATGTTATTAGAAATAGGATATAACCGCGACGAGGCTAGTTCTGAACGTGTTCTGAACAAGTTACAGCATCCTACTATACTTCTTGCCTTATTCTATTGAAATTATATACCTTTATTGGTGTTCTGAACAAGTTACGGCATCCTACTATGCTTCTTGCCATATTCTATTCAAATTATATACCTTGTTTAGTGTACCAAGTTGACTTTCCAATCACAGGTTAGGTCAGGAATCTAGTAGCTTTGTAATGCAGCGGGAATAATTTTATACTATTTGCTCTAATTTAATTGCAATTTTACTAATTGCCAGCAGTACAAATGGTTTATTGCTTCTTCAATAAGTTTCTGCGACAAGCACAGCTGGATGGACTTTGTGAAACTGAGTGACGTACAAGCATGCCGGCAGACTCGTAACGGTGAGGTACAATTCTGTTCATGAATGTGACTTCCGTGAACGTAACGTCTTCGGACTTATCGTAATTTTGTAATGGTCGTTATTGAGCTGTATCATAATCTCGAACCTATTTATTTTTAGCCAGTTAGCGTTTTTGACAGTCATGTAGTTTGCATTAAGTTGTTTAAAATACGCTTGTTTGGTTGTTCTTCTCGAAATGTCCAACTGAAGATGATGTTAGAACGCCCTTAGCGAGTTATCGCGTAGACCTAATTTTTTCCGTCATAAGCTAAGGGTCTTGTAGGGATTTACAGGGCTTGATTTAGTAGTAAACCTCCAAAATGAGACCAAGAGCACATTCATGTGTACATAATTATGTTATGCAAAACTCCAGTTTATAAACTTTGTATGGCGATTACTCGAAACTTGTTTGTGGCGTCTTCGCCCTTGTGGCACGCAGCGTCACGTATGTACATATATTCTGTGATCCATGTAAAACCGAGGCCAGAGCTAGCTCGCGTTTCAAGTGTAGCGCCAGTCCATTTAATTAGCATACATAGGCGCTACATAAACCCGTGTGTGCACTTTCCCTATGGCCATATTCATCTATTTTATGGAACACGCGTTTTCTGACTCCTTTCATGCTCTATCGCTCCATACCCTATATTTCTTAGATTTAGTTCTTTATGGTCTTGCTCTTCATTTTGCAGTTTGAACAGTCGTGTCCTCGTCTATACAAAGGCGTGGCGTGGAAACGGCGTGGTTTTAGAGCGCAGGACTTAATTGAAGGATTTCTAATTACTTATCCGTTTCGTCAGCAGCCATAGTTTCAAGAGAATTGTGGGCAAGTGCTTACTATTCTTTTAGACTAACTTTTTTGCGCTTGAAGGCCGCTGTACGTTAATCCTCAAACACATGTACGTAAGTATACGTGTATTTCTTTCATAGAGTTTTGCTTCCCAGTAAAAAAATATAGCGTAATACTTTAGTTTCAATTAATTGAGAACTATTTTAGGAGGCAAGGAAACAAATAGTGTTGTGGAGGGTAATGTTTACTGTCCGTCACAAGGACGGCGAGATACACAGACTCTAAATACTAGACTCTACATTATACCTTAGATTTCAATCGTTCAGCTTGTACTCCCAAGGAAACATCAAAGTTAAAGTTCAGAACACTATGCTAACCAGTCACACGTTACCAGGAATATTCGTAAGCACAGCAAAGGTGAACTGAATGCGTCCACGGATCACACACTAGCACTAACACACAACACCTCGTGCAGAACTTGCAACGCGTTTTACTTCAGGTATGGAAGAAGAATTTCAATCTGCAGCACAATCACTGATCTCCATTCTGCTCAAACGTCACAAAAAACTACAGGCATAGCGAAAACTTTGGATTGAAATGAAGGTAAGTCCACGCTTACCTTCAGTTAAAACTCACCACGCATACGTCATGACTTGCCTGGTAAAAGTGTTAACTTACGTACATAAAGCGTCTCAAGTAAATACTAAATATTTACGTGTTAAGGTGAGATAATATCAGAAAAATTAATTCGAGATAGAAGGGAGTAATCGCTTCCATAATACAAAATGAGAAATATAGAAGGCATTCTTTACACTTCTTTTGCATGAAAATAATAGGGGCTTGAAATAGTTTTTTCTACCTCAACTATGCGCCGAAAATAAACGGAAGAACATTCCGAAAGAAATATTTCAATTTATTGTTAATTATTTTGAATCAGAGATATTAAATAGTTCCCTATGAGAATCGGAGAGAAGAATTTAACTGATATCTGCATGAAAACGTTAAAATATTTCTTACTTGAAATTATGCTCAAGAACTTCAACGTCAGGTCTAGCGCAATGTATGCTAGAAACAAGAAGAATTATAACTACTCAAAGTGCAAGTAGAAAATCTCACGCAAATGTTCAAGACCCGAAACACCAAACACTACCCGAAGCAATCAGAGCTCTACTTTTTAAAATGAAAAAACTTCTTTCTTCACTAACCCCTCTGTGCTTACCTGTAATCTCAAATTTACCAACAGCGTCAATTCAATTTTATACAAATTATCATCGTTCGAATTCAACCATATTAATCCACATAGATCTCTTACACCGCAAAATTTCACCTAGATTAAGATTAGATCAGATGCACCAACTTCGCATGGATTCATCAGAAAATGTAAGCTACAGCACATGTATTTCACTCAAAACTTTATCATTGAGATTATCCAGCACAACTACTCAGAAGCAGTTCATGTCCTAGAAAGATAGTTTCAAAATTCACGGAGGCAATTCAACACAAGCATAAAAAATGCCATATCAGCAACCTTCACTCGCCTTAGATAAAAAGAAACATACTTTACGTTGCTTCACATGTGAGCAAGCAGGTACAGAATTTAGATGTACAGGGTGTCCCAAAAAAATTACAGTTTCAAAAGGCTGTAGTTTGAGTACTACTGGTGTGCATACGGTGAGTAACAACGTATTCCGGACACAAATGAAAACTTTAGATCTTGCTCTTTGGAATGAGACCTGTCCCAGCCTCCTAGCCCAGTAGTATTCAAACTACAGCCTTTTAAACATGTACACATTTTTTAGGGACACCCTGCATTAAGCTTGGGTCGTCCGACAATTAGACTAAAGATTTTAAGAATAGTTTTTTTTTTAATTATTTATATTTAACGTTGTACAAATTATTCCTGGTACAAATCTAGTACAGAATAATTCAATTTAATGCTTGATTTGAAGTGAATTTTAAGTTCGGAATTTGTCTCAAATTTAGAAGCGAATTTTCAGTGAAATTTTTATTAACATTCATTATGACCCACCGGTGGGTCACTCAGGTTAGGTTCTGTATTTCTTTCAAAGCTTTTTAGTGACTATGTACAGAGTTAAAATTTGCACCGGCTAGGCAATCGCAATGAATGCATGAAGAGAGACCCAAGCTTGCAGCACCAAACACAAATGAAACACGCCGCGCAATAATGTTCAAAATGATCACATTACAGTCATTACAGCAGAAGGTACGAAGTCACCATAAAACACCACCACCACTTCGGTCGGCAGCTACCATTGTCACGATTTTCATCACAATTTGCAGCAATATCAGTTCACTATGGACTCAACACCACCAGAGTCAGCAATTCACTATACACGGGCAGTCATCTGAAGTAATAATTGCAGTAGTAGTAATCACAGCAGTACACACAGCACCACCAGTTGCAGACCACCATCACCACCACGCTCTTTACGACATGCCATCCATAGATGTTTGGAACCTGTGATACAAGCGAATTAGTACGTGTCTTCTACTTGTCTACCTGCTGGAAGCATGTGTCGTTGGTCTACTCGAAAGTATCTACGTCAGGTTCGAAGGAATTGTCTCGTGTGACAAGATATCGATATCTCTACAAGGGCCTTTTTCTGCAGTAAGATAACCATTTGGTTTCGCTTAACTGATACCGAATTTTGATCGGGATACACGACTAAAAGGTGAGCATTTTGAGAGCTTTTAGTTCTAAGTGAAGGGACAATACAAGATGAAACTTCCATCATAAAAACGTTCCAGATGAAGCAATATTAGTCTTGTGGACTCTGTACTTGGGGAGGAAATCTTGCTTGAAAATACTAAGTAGACCACCAAGACATGCCTCATTTTCCACAAGTGATCTACACAAACTCATTCCCTTGTAACAGTTTAATTCAGAACTCATTTCCTAAAAAGGCGCCTACTTCAACTACGCGGAACCACCAGAACAGGTAAATCGGTCGGTACCAGCAGGAAAAATGTGAGTTGGCTAGAAGACGTCCAAGGGGAAACGAAAAGGGATATTGGGAGAATAGAAATACGCGTATTGCGCACATGATTTGGGTGGAAGGTGTATTCATGGAGTTTGTTTTAACGACCCGTCAGGGTTTCAGACAGTTGCCTCTAAAGAATTAAGTAACAACTCAACTAGTTCCTATGAAGATTCCAAGGTCTAGATTTGACAATGTGATGATATGAAATAAGGAATCTTGCAACAAGTAACAGCCCTGTTATTCACAAAGTCCTGCTTCTCGCTGGTAACTAGGATACGGAACTGGAATATCAGGTTGAAGGATTAGGAAAATCCTTTCTGGAAATTCCTTATCGTGAAAGGACGAAGAGAATACTGAAGCCATTAACGTCGTTACTGAGGGTAGAATCAACCTCACAATCCCCTCTTTCAGATGTTTAGGTACAACAAGGGCGAACATTTCGAGCTGCGCGTACAAGGTTGACTTATTGAAGCTAAATTTATGAAAATATTGTTTCAGTGTTCCGTTGTAGTTCTTATTAGTTTTATAATAAAAAGTTCAACTCAATGACAACATTTAGAATTGAAGAGAGTAATTAAGCAAGTCTGCTAAATGTTAAATATGTTTTAAGGGTTTTATATAGCTCATCAAGTAGACCATTTTAATATTCCATAGAAAGTTTGTATAATGTGTCCAGCTGGCAAATACCAATGGGACAATTAATCTCAAAATTTTCTGTAAACCTAGCTAATATTTTCTACTGAAATAGAGATTTGTTTTATTTTTCAGATGCTTTCAAGACAAACTACGTTCTAGCACCGGCAAACACCAGCATTTGCACCAAAAAATTTCAGCAGCGAAAGGGCTACAAAGTTGCTGTACTACGCAGGTTAGTTACAAATGTCCTTAGTTTTACAAAACTCTGCAGATAAAAATTTTGTTTCTGCAAAGCGTTTTAGGGCGGTACAAGTTTTCACTAAACTACACGCCACAGAACACTGTCTTTATTAGACCTACATCTCCTCACAGAGCAACCAACGACAAGAGAAGTGTGTTATGGGAATACACGCCACAGAACACTGTCTTTATTAGACCTACATCTCCTCACAGAGCAACCAACGACAAGAGAAGTGTGTTATGGGAAGAGTTTGATAAAAAAGCGAGAAAATAAAGGCCAGGGTTTGCCTAGTTACACGACTGAACCCACAACGGATTCTCAGAATTACCGTGGGCAATATTGTAATGAGGAATGTGTGAGGAATTGTTATATTAGGATATCCTATTCGAAAGGAGTCCCTGAATCCTACGCTTCCCCCAAGGAGCGAGAAGTCCCCAAAATATGCCAGCACTCAGTCTGCTTCACAACCCTTGCCTCCCAAGAAGAATACAGGAATATTCCGCTATCCTGTCCGGTAAACGCGCCTTTATTTACTCTAAAATACTTCGAAGCTGTGCAATTATTTTGAAAAAATATATGTGGTGTGAATAGAAAAAATTTCCGGTCTTAACAACCAGAATCTAGCAGTCATTCTTCAATAGAAATAAACAGCAGCACTTTGAACAGGTCATATGAAGGCACTTAAAGTTAAGCATAGTAGAGTATAACAGGCATTCAGCAATACTCGCGATTCAACAAGTCACTCACAGAAAGACAAAATATTCTTAATGTAATCCGTGATCAGGCACACCAGCATTCATACTCCAAGAAGAAATTCAAAGAATACCACATCAACATGCAGAATTCAATACTGCAATTCACACCAAGTCGCAGATTTTAGTCAGAAAACCTTCCTTAACACCACAACACCAACGTCATTACGTTCAAATTGATACATTATCTGTGCTCATTTGCAAGGTACAATAGCAAAGTGGTTACCATCCGATGCTCGTCATCGTACACCACTTGACTCTAACGTTCGATTTCATCTTAGAGCTGGAAAATAATGCCCTAACGCACCTCACTCTAAATGTTTGCCTGAACTATGCACGTTTTGTACAACTGAAGCAAGTGCAGCATAGCACTCTATTAAATATGGCACTAGACCGACAATAGACTACTTTTCAAGTATTTCCTATATAAGCTGGTAAACTTCCTAGAATCGTATTTGGCACATTAGAATTTGGCATTGTTAACAATGAACTGAAAGAGGAACTGTTACGATCTAACGTTCATTGTGATATTACTTCTTAAATAGCCTGACTACACAGCAAATGCCTCACATTTTAAAATTTAAAATCAGCCACATTCTAGAGGCGCAGCCTCCGCCACAGCAACACACCATTCATGTGTAGCGCCACTACAACCATTGCACACACCATAAGTTACCACTTAAAAACTCTTATACAAATAATAAATCAACATACTAGACACAGAACAATCAGAAAGGTTAACTCTCACGCCTTAACAGAGAAAAATAAGAGCACAGTTTCTCCTAACAAAACAGAGAAACTTTCAACCAAATACCATAAAACATTCCGAACAAATATTGCTACAAAATTCACCATCCAGTTGTTACGATCCATCACACCACGGTCGTCCACACCCGAAAGAACTACACGACTAGAACCACGAGCAGCATTTCAGAGACCACTACACACAGATCCATGCATACTATGTGCACACATCTCTCCAATGACCAATACTGATCTCAGCAACCCAGTTCATTCTTTTCGTTCCTTCCAGCACACCGCACGAGAAGAACTAGGCACCACCTAAACGCAACCACGTCTTATTGCAGGTCATCTCTCTGATCCCCTAGGACACGCCTCATCTACAACTGGCACACCACACAACACACCCCCCAGGCACACCTTACCTGCTGTACCTCTCGTTACGATTTCCATTTGTTCCTTGATTCCAGCTGCCCTGCGACGATGCATTGGTTGCCTGTGTGCCGTAACCACTGCCGCTCTGGCTGCCGTAGCCAGACTGGTTGTAGCCTGAAGTTGACTGGTCCGTAACAGCTGGGGTCTGTTGTTGCTGTTGTTGTGATGGCTGTTGCTGGCCGACTGCTGCAGCAGCTGCAGCTTGCAGCTGTTGTGGGTTGAGGTTCCCGAGAAGCTGTTGGCCAAGTGCTGCCATAATGGGCATGGTAAGTGCGCTCATGTTTATGTTCTTGGGATCAAAGCCTGACATGTCTTGCATGCCCATATTACCCCCCATTCCCATGCCGTTGTTCCAGCCGCCATTGCCACCACCGGTATTCCAGCCTTGTCCCTGATTCCAGCCCCCGTTACCCTGGTTACCTGGGTTACCCCAGCTGCGGTTTCCACGACCTTGGTTCCATACAGGCATATTATTGGCTGAGCCTCCATAGCTCCCTCTGTCGCCGCCGTATCCCATCCGGTTACCTCGATTGTTATCTGCCTTCGGTGTAGCACTGGAGATGTTCACTGACACGCCCTTGATGATGTGGTCCTCCCCACACAGACGCTGGGCGATCTCAGGGTCCAGGAAGGTCACGAAGGAGAAAGCACGGAAGGGCTTGGGTATGAAAACATCTGTAACTTCCCCGAACTTCTCGAAGTAGTCACGCAAGTCTTCTGCAGTGATGTCTTCTGTGGTGCGCCCAACGAACACCTTACAGCTTAGAGGATTGCCACCGTCCTGCGAACAATCAGAATATTCACCATCCTGCAAGAAATCAGGACTTTAGAAGAAAGGACCACTGCCTTGCCATGACAAGTCTAAGCAAATGCTGTGTACAATGAGCATAAGTTTGAACTAAGGTCACACATGGACTGTAATGAATAATATTATGTTCAGCTGGCAACTTGTAATGCTTTTACTAGTAGTCCAGGGAAGAAATATGATACATTTGAAAACTGTAAGTTCAGTGAAACAGGTAAGAAGTATTCTATATTTAAACTTAAGAAAAGGTAGATACGAGACAAAAATGCACAACCCTTCAACTTTAATACCAAACGCGTGGCAGCCTCACCTTCCACACGAGTGGTCACCCCTCAATCCTGCCCCTCGTTTGCTACCACACGAGTGGCTGCCCCTCACCCTCGTCACCACACGAGTGGCCACCACTCACCACACGAGTGGCCGCCCCTCACCACTCACCCTGGAGTTAGGAATCTTCACATCACAAGTCCTGCCATCAATGATGTGTCTCATGGCCAGCACACGTTTCTGTGATTCGTAGTCTTCAAACCTGATGAAGCCATAGCCTTTACTCTGGCCTGTCTTCGAGTCCTTCTTGATCTGCAGCAGACAACGCGAGTTACAAGGCTGTAGGTTAACGGCAATGTCATATGCACAACATTGTAACAAAATATTCGATTACGAAGAAAAATACTACATTAAGAAAAATACTTGCTGCAGAAGTAAAATGCTACATGGGGAGTGAAAATTCTATGTGAGCAATTAAAATATTAGTTGGGAAAGATAATAGTTCAAGAAAAATTATGAAATGAGGAAGAACAAGACTAGCTGAGGAAGAACAAGACTAGCTGAGGAAGAACAAGACTAGCTGAGGAAGAACAAGACTAGCTGAGGAAGAACAAGACTAGCTGAGGAAGAACAAGACTAGCTGAGGAAGAACAAGACTAGCTGAGGAAGAACAAGACTAGCTGAGGAAAAGGGAAGCACTGACCTGCGCCATGAGGACTTGGCCATACATGCTGAAGTGATCCCTTAATTCCTCCTCAGTAGTCTTCCACGGCAGTCCCAGCACAATTAGGTCACTGCACTTACGGAAGCCATCCAGTCGCTTTGTCTTGTAGGTGGAGGACTCTAGCAGGTCCGAGGACTTGCGTTTCCCGTCAAGTTTCGGGAAGGAGCAGAAAAACTCGAAATCCCAACCTTCGTCAGGGGCAATAAGGCGGTCCTCGAACAGCCTCACGCCACGAAGAGCCTTGGATGTAGGGTGCCTGGTGGAGACACTTCATTAATGCCAGGCTACTTCTAAATCATGACACTTTAGTAATGCCAGGCTACTTCTAAATCACGACACTCAAGTAATGCCACGCTACTTCTAAATCACGACACTTTAGTAATGCCAGGCTACTTCTAAATTATGGCACTTGAGTAGTGCCAGGCTACTTCTAAATTATGGCACTTGAGTAGTGCCAGGCTACTTCTAAATGATGACACTTGAGTTCAGGTGCATCAAATGATTGTGGTGTGGTACTGGATAGACAAGAACGCGCATTGGAATAACAATTACCTCGCATAACCAATGTACATCCAATTCCGAGTAGGAAAGCACACAAATGTCCGTATTTTGTAAAGCATGTCCCTTGTTGTGCTGAATTTTCTTTCTTCCAATTGTCAGGTAAAATTTGTGTAGCAATTCTGTCATCTTTAGATGTAGAGGCCCCCATTTGCAAGTGTGGGTCAAACTGGTTATTTGTTCAAAGTTTCTAAATCTCGGCACCAGTGTTGGACTTTAGGTTGCTTAAAGTTTATCTTGTATTATCATTGAAGTGTTCAGACAAAAGCAGTAGTAGTTTGGTCAGGAAACGGCCTAGTCTTGCTTGCCTTGTTTTAACCCTTTAACGACCGAATTATTTTCAGAATTATCAAAATGTTGCGTGAATTAACACTTGTGTAATTTAGCCTTAATTTTGAACGAAACTTTCAGAATACGAGACTAAAGGGAATGATTATCTTGGGACACTGATGTTGCCATATGACAGTAATGGGTTAAGATGGATGCCATCTTTATTGAAGAGATCATGTGGTGTGCTGTATTGGGACGTGAGGTTTACGTGGGTGACACCTTCTCCTCTCCATATCTGCTTCACCGTTTCATTGATTAGTCGAATCTGAGAGTTTTGATTTGCGTTCTTGTTTCGGGGGAGAATGCTTATTATTACTTTCTTCGATTTCCCTTGAACTTTGCGGAGCAAGGTTTCGAAATTTTGCGCGAGTTGTTGTGGTTGCCAATTTATTTTGAGCCGTGTAGTGAACTAGGGTCAGGTGTTGTAGCGTGCATGGTAGTTGATCTAATCAGCTGTTTTCATTACTCACACATCAGGTGCCTGAACATCTAGCATGCTATGAAGTAATGTTTATTTTGTTGACCCGTCATGGTGCTGTCCTTCCACACAAATATTTTGTTTCTCATGGACTGCTGCTTACTCCTTGTACTTCAATTTTTTCAAGTTGCGAATTTCATTGTTCACAATCTTGTTTGGATTTCGAGTTTGTTATTTAAGATTAAGTTAAACAAGAGGTTTTCGTGGGTTTTGTTCATTGAAGGTTCGTATTATGCTTTCCTCTGTGCGCTTCATTTTGTTTTTGAATTCGTTGTTCAATGAACCAAAACCGTTCTTGGCACCAAGAACCGCCCCAATACATTGAACAACGAATTCAAAAACAAAATGAAGCGCACAGAGGAAAGCATAATACGAACCTTCAATGAACCAAGCCCACGAAAACCTCGTGTACAACCTGCCAGAAAATTAAAAAAAATCCAAGAGCCAAACAAAATTATGAGCAATGATATACAAAACTTGGAAGAAAGTACAAGGAGGAAGCAGCAGTCCATGAGAAACAAAATATTTGTGTGGAAGGACAGCACCATGACGGGTCAACAAAATAAACATTACTTCATAGCATGCTAGATGTTCAGGCACCTGATGCGTGAGTAATGAAAACGGCTGATTAGATCAACTACCATGCACGCTACAACACCTGACCCTAGTTCACTACACGGCTCAAAATAAATTGGCAACCACAACAATACAGAATTTCCAAATTCAACTCCACCAAGTCCGAGATGAATAGAAGCAAGCCATTATAACAAGCATTCTCCCCCGAATCAAGAATGCAAATCAAAACTCTCAGATTCGACTAATCAATGAAACGGTGAAGCAGATATGGAGAGGAGAAGGTGTCACCCACGTAAACCTCACGTCCCAATACAGCACACCACATGATCTCTTCAATAGAGATGGCTCCCAGCTTAATCAAGTTAGACAACCATGACTGGAGCGTTTGCTGACCCTCACCACAGTTAAACTGCTGCTGCTTTCAAGAATACCAACGACAATCCAACTATATAATAATACAGTTGCTTGCTTGGTCTGTCTCTGTGACGCTCTTAAGGATTTAGATAGGAGGAAATTCCACTATATAATAATACAGAGTTTGTTGCTTGCTTGGTCCGTGTCTCTGTGACGCTCTTAAGGATTTAGATAGGAGGAAATTCGGTAGGGTATACATGTATTGTAAGCATTGTATTGTGGATACCAAAGGCACATCCTTCAATGTGGAAACTCCTTCGCAAAGCCCGCGTCCACTGACCAAAAATTCAGTAAAAATTATGAATGACCTT
The DNA here is from genome assembly GCA_006783055.1 of Trinorchestia longiramus. NCBI lineage: Eukaryota > Metazoa > Arthropoda > Malacostraca > Amphipoda > Talitridae > Trinorchestia > Trinorchestia longiramus. The sequence continues at coordinate 42,192 of VCRD01002745.1, forward strand.
TTTTATAACTCAAATGGAACAAAAGTTTAAAACCTGGCACTTTAGTTTACTTTATATTCAAGGAAGCTTACAATTTAAGGCAAATGAGAAAGCCCAGGAAGTTGGCATACTATTTTTTAACATGCAAAAATGATTATTCTGAAGGTTGAAAATCTCTAACTTTTGTGTCCCGTACATTAATTCTGCACTAAAATTTAAGAATACTGGTAGAGTATAGAGAAAAGACTGAAAAACAATCCAGATAGAAATCTTGTACAATAGAAATTGACAAAATTCTTGAAAAATGTACTGGTATAAGCAAATACAACTTAAAAAGTACTGGTATAAAAAATATTTAAAAATAAGTTGGGAATGCAATAGAAGTACTGGAATACAGAAATGAAGCTGAAACATGAGAAACATAAAATATAGGTAGACAGAAACCTTGCTTTCCTTCATTACTTGCAATTGCAGTGTTTTTTAGAGTACTTTTTAAATTACAGCATTGTCCTCTTAGTAATATGATTTTGATTACATACCAGCATATATATACTTTAAATCTTAACCACTTATAACCAACTTTCTTAGAATTTGCCATAAATAATAGGTGAACAGTGGTTGATCTCAATCAATGGGACAGCAAAGGTTAAAGCAAGACTTTAATTATGACTATGAAGACTTAGAGATACAGAGTAACAAGTTATAGGAGTAACTGACCTGTACTTTAACCCACAGGCACCTGGGAACTGAGCAGAGAGGCTGGACAGCAGCAGCGTCCCGTCCTCTTCTACTGGGATCTCGATGACATCTTCTCCTTCCTCTTCTGCAACCTGCATCCAAATTAACACTTAAAGTCCTTACAAACATTTCATCCACTATACAATACATCAATTCTATTTACTATTCTATGTTCTAATTCCATTCACTATACAATTTATCAATTCTATTTACTATTCTATGTTCTAATTTCATCCACTATACAATCTATCAATTCTATTTACTATTCTATGTTCTAATTTCATCCACTATACTATCTATTTACTATCCCATCTGAAAAGTAAAAACATGTACAAAAATTTAACAAAGAAGCTTCAATAGTGAAAGTCTTGAATGCTTCTGTCAGAGCTAAAACTACATTAAATCCCCTGACATTCTTGTGACTTTTTGGTCTTAACACTAAAATATAACTTAATATTTTGTCAAATATCATTAATAAATAACAATTGATCATTTCATTATGTTGACTCTCAGTCTGACCTCAAACTTGAAGGTCTGACAACTTTGCCTTCACCAACATTGACATACTGAAGATGTCCAACTTTAGCTTAAGTTAATTCTATATTATTTGAGTTGAATGTTTAAATGTTCCACCTTGAATGTGTTCGACTTTAGTGTGTTTAAGGTTATTGTGTAACGCTGTGAAGAATACTCTAGTAACAGAATGCGTTTAGAGTCGGCTAGTGCCACCGTAGTCGAGTGGTATGCGGCCCGTGTTCTGTATCGGGTCTCTGCTTGTGCAGAAAGACTGCGTGCGGGTTCGAAACCCGGCCATGAATACGAGCTGTTCCTCGTTTCACGCCGTGAGCTCGCACTTATCGGTAAGCCCTCAACTCTCCACCCATGGACACATCCCAGGATCGTCGCATGGAGCTCACCATCATCCTTACTCTAAGAATATTAACCTTAAGAATTTGAAAAACCAATTTACTAAATGTCTATGTACTGTGTGCTTGATTGGAAATAAAGATTGTTTGTTTGTTTGGTAGAGAACCATTGTCTCGGCGCGTTCCCTGGTTCCGGTCCCATTCATGTGCCTGCCGTTGCGATGTAAACATTGGTGTCTGTACTATAACCAAACTGTGTTCACTGAAATAAACCTGGTTAGCATAATCACGCTCCTGTAATTTTTCTAACTTAACAATTTGTACAATTTGTTAGTTGTAGCATCTTACACATAACTTGTTTAAAACTTTCAGAACTATAGTTAATATTGTGACTCGGATTCTTGTTTTTAGGTAAAAATGCTCTAAATCTTAATAAATTTAATTAGAACAAATAATAGGCTTAACAATGACAGGCCTATGTTTTCAATTTCTTTTGCTATTATAATACTCTAATTAGATAATTAATACCCATTTTCAACAAATGCCTTACATACAGAAGAAATTCTGATACATTAACAGCCTAAAAAATAATTCTAAAATTGTCTACCATCAGAAATTAGAAAGAAAACAACCGAGTGAATTCAGGTGGAAGATTTCTCTCCTACTACCTTTATGTTCATAATTATTATGTCACTTATCATTTATCTCTTATTAATACCTTTTGTGCATGACAACACTTTGTAAAATAAGGATATTTATTAATTAAATTGGATTGCATCACATAAATATTGTGCCTAATAAAAAGATGAACTTGCAAGTTTCAAGGAGCCATTCTCTTTCATTAATAACATTCACAACTTAACTTCTAACTTACTAAAACAATAACATTCACAGCTAATATTTACTAAAATAAATTGCCTTTACTCTTCAACGTTCCCCAGCAAGTAACAAAATGGCTGCCATTGATGGCCGGTTCTCTGCCAAGTACATATAATATCAAAGAAATAGGAACACATAAAATAAATTTAAATACCTTGATAAATGCCGACATTGTGTAGGAACAGGTAGAGCAAAACTATAAAGTCAAATTCACAGTAATTTACTTAAATTTCAGACGATATAACGACACGATACCAAGCAATCGACCTCCAATGAACGAGTCTCGACTCCAATTGGCCAAACTTGACCCAACATTCTTATATGTTATCTGTGGTTATATGGCAACATTACTTCTTCATGATATTTTCTTTAATTAAAATGACATTTCCACATCATAAAAATTCAAACCTAACAATAATATATATATTAAGCTTCTTGAGTGATATCATAGAATAAACTTACACAGGCATCACAGATATAAATATATATTCCAGTACAATTGCACAATTTCTTATTTAAATTTAAGTTTTATATTAATAATTTGCAAAAAACAAACATTTTTTATTGAAAATACATTCGTAAAGCTGCATCAAATTTATTTAGAAGTCTTTACTGTTTGCAATTCAACTCGCGCATTGAGGTCTACCTTTGTTACTGGGGCTTTGCTGTTAAACTTGGTCCATAATCGTCCATTCCGAAGGTTGAATTTGAAAGCGTGAGTCGACAAAGCTGAATTCATTGTACACGTGTTTTATTATAGGTATCTAGTCGAAGAAGATGGCGTGTTATATTCAAGTGAGTCGTGGATATATTTTTCTGTTGTAATTCCGGTTTTAGATGTAAATAAGTTCTGACGTTCACTCAGTTCTGCTTATATGTTACATGCAAAACGTTTTAATTACAATATATTATACTGTACTAAGTTTGTGTAAACATAGCCGGTCAGTGTTGTCTAGTTTTGAGCAGTTGTCAGAAACAAATAACTGTGATCAAGATGATTAGCAAGAAATTAAGCATTAAAGTAATGGTTTAAGTAATTGATTATTCATTACCATTAATTAACCATTACCTGTGTTATGAGACATCGTTTTGTATATTAGTTTGGGTAATATTAATTAGTTGCCAAACAACTTATGAAACTACTTCATATCTTCAAGCACGATATACACCCAATTCTGTATACTTTGAATTGATTTCTTGTTAGAAATGGTTTATATTACAGTATTTGATATGCTACAAAGAAACCGCAGTTAAACCTCCTTATTTCCTCCATCATTATTTGCATAGTTTATAACTTTTAGTGCTTTTCAAACATTTCTTGATTGTATTCAGTATTGTATTGTTCTTGTTGTTTTCATTAATGTTTCCCTGCATCTATAAACTCATCAAATCTCAAATTATGACTTTTATGACGGTAATGAAGCCTGGCTCTACTCCTTTTTTATACATCTTTCCTTTATTTTGGTAGTCTTTTTATTCAATTAAGTACTGACTAGTAGTTCACTTTTTATCTAGGAATAATAATGTTGCATTCTTTTGTACCAACTTTATTGGGTTAATATCTTTTTTTGTTCTATTACCATTGTTTTACTTAAAGGCCCATGCTATGATACAGTAGTTAAATTTGGCTATGATATTTTGCAAATAAATCAACAGTGTAAAACATTTATTTGACAATAGTGTAGCTGTATTAAAAAATGATTTACTGTGTTTGCCAAGTCAGTCAAGTATATTGTGGCATGGTCGAGTAAAGTGTCAATGTAGCTTGTTTACCAGGAGTGTAGCTTGTTTACCAGGAGTGTAGCTTGTTTACCAGGAGTGTAGCTTGTTTACCAGGAGTGTAGCTTGTTTACCAGGAGTGTAGCTTGTTTACCAGGAGTGTAGCTTGTTTACCAGGAGTGTAGCTTGTTTACCAGGAGTGTAACTTGTTGAGTTGGAGTGCAGGTGTGTGAGGAGGAAGGAGAGGAGAGCATGGAGCTGCCCCTGGAAAGTGATGGCACACTGCTCCTCACTACCCTGGCTGCTCAGTTTCCTGGTGCCTGTGGACTTAAGTACAGGTGTGCTTTTATCATCTTCATGCATTAACAATCAAGTTAATTTTATTTTTTCATTGAACAAAACATTGTGTAAGTTACTACTTGTCTTTACTCATTTTTTATGGAATTTTTTTCCAACTTTAGAATGAAACATTAGAATATAGGAATAAAGTGAATGATTTCTAATGGACTTCATAGAGAATACTAGTTGTTATAGGGTTAAAGGGTTAATGTAATACTGGTAGGGCTTGATGTGTTAAACATAATATTGGTAGGGCTTGATGGGCTTATAATGCTAGTAGGGCTTGATGTGTTTAACATAATACGCCTAGGGCTTAATGTACTTAACTTAATACTGCTAGGGCTTGATGGCTTGTTGTACTTATCATTATGAACATTGAGGCTGACAGGAAAAACCATGTACATGTTGCACTCGATGGTTGTAGTTGCATGGCTGAGGCTTGATGAGACGTTGTATAGAGAAGTCTGTCTATGGAAATTTTGATGAAATATTTAAAAAAGTTGCATGCTTAATATTAAGTATTGTTGCTATTCATTAGTATTTTAGTTTGACATCTATTGAATATAGGTCACAGGTTGCATAATTTACATCACTTATTTGGTTGCTTATGTGGAATGTACATGGAATAGAAGTAAAAAAATCTTATCCTGATATTTTGACCTGTGTTGTGTGGTGTGTTGTGTGGTGTGTGGTGTGGTGTGTGGTGTGGTGTGTGTGTGGTGTGTGTTGTGTGTGGTGTGTGTGGTGTGTGTGGTGTGTGTGTTGTGTGTGTTGTGTGTGGTGTGTGTGGTGTGTGTTGTGTGGTGTGTGTTGTGTTGTTTTCTTTTGTGTGACACATGAAAGTTTTTGTGTACAGGTCCATGTTTCTTGTGTGGTCTTATATCTCCTGTATGAGAACACATTCTTGTATGAGAACACACTCCAGTATAACACTTGTGTATGAGAACACTCCTTTATGAGAACACTCCTTTACGAGAACACTCCTTTACGAGAACACTCCTTTACGAGAACACTCCTTTATGAGAACACTCCTTTACGAGAACACTCCTTTACGGGAACACTCCTTTACGGGAACACTCCTTTACGGGAACACTCCTTTACGAGAACACTCCTGTACGAGAACACGTGTCACAGGCACTCGGAGACACGCACCCTGAGGGGAGTGAGGCTGGTGGACGACCACCTAGTGCCTCCAGAGGATGGTTGGGGCTGCGTCTTCATCTGTTCATTCCCTAAAGGTAATTAAATGCTGCCAATTAATCCTTATTTAATGTTGAGGATTTATTGATTCTTGAATGATTGTTTGGATTTTTAAATAGGCAGGTAATGGTGGTTGAACGATTCTTATGCTCAATTTTAAATGGCCATTAATAAAGGGGTTTTTACTAAGCTGAATATTGGTAGAAAAAGGTAATAAAAATAATGAAAGTGAATAAATTCATGAATAAAATTGATTCACATAAGTAATTTTATAAAAATTATTTTTTAAACTAGGTTATGTAATTCACATTACATAACCAGAACCCCAATAACCCCCTTCCCAATAACCCCCTGGTCCCTCCCAATAACCTAACCCCCACCCTACTAACCCTGGTTTGTGTTGCAGAGAACAAGCGTAAAATAGACGACCACAGCGTGGAGACCTTTATCACAAAGAACCCCTTATCCCCCCAATATCCCCTTATCCCCCCAATATCCCCTTATCCCCCCAACAACGTCTAACCCTGGTTTGTGTTGCAGAGAACAAGCGTAAAATAGACGACCACAGCGTGGAGACTTCCATCACCAAGAAGCGCATGGAGGGACACAAGTGTGTGGACCTCATCGTGCTAGGACTGCCCTATAAGACAACTGAGGATGATCTCAGACAATACTTTGAGCAGTACGGCGAACTCTTGATGGCACAGGTCCTGGTGTGGTGTGTTGTGTGTCCTGTGTGGTGTGTTGTGTGTCCTGTGTGGTGTGTTGT